>JAWZYV010012242.1:0-213091 GCA_038373885.1 Cheiracanthium punctorium | reverse complement strand
GTTTTTCCCCAATTGCAATGCGATTTTGTTTCACAGTATCATGCTGGCGAAACTCGCCGAGCATGGCATCCTGAAAACGGTTTTTAATTAATAATTAAAAAAGTAATTAAAATTTTAAAATTCTGATTCTCAGGTGCACATTATCGGACTCATGGGCTTATATATTCAAATTTTCAGAGTTCTGCGTGCAGTAGGTTTGTCTGGAGACCGTACACATACAAACAGACAGATTTACAAACATTCATTTTTATTATTATAGACGTAAGGTAAGAATATTTATTTCTGTCATCAGCGTGTTAAACTAGTTTCTTAGTAAAATTTACTTCTAACAGAAAATCTTTGAAATAAAAATTGAATTGGGGGTTAGTTTTGAAACGAAACAAAACTAACTTCTTGCAATGCAAGCAGAAACATAAATGTGAACATTTTGAAAATTTCCATGATGATAATTTTATATAAAAGCAGAAGGTTTTAGTTGTGCTTAAACTTTTCAGCATTATTAAATTAATAATTGTTGTTTTAAGGTTGTATGATCTATCCAAATGGATAAATATTACAAGCAGCAATACAAAGCAACTTACATATCACACCATACAAAGAAGGATGTTATAACAGTAAAAAAAAAAAAAAAAATAAAAAGAAAGAAAGAAAGAAAGAAAGATAGAGATAGAGATAGAGAGAGAGAGAGAGAGATTGTTTAAGATGCAAATTGAAATGCCGTAGTTCGATGATAATATGTAGGATAATAAATATTTCAATTAAAATATTTATTTTCAATCGTCAATTTCATTACCTATTTTTCAAATAAAATGTTCCAGAATATTTTTGTATTTATTATCCCAATGTTGAGCATTTATTATAGTAGCGTGACCAAATTTTGCAGCTGGTTAATTTTTAGTTATTCATGTTAGATACATTTTGAAGCAATAGTTTATTTATATCTACTGTTTTCTATGGGAGGAGGCCTAAAAAAGGGCCCCGTAAAAAAACACACAGAATTAAAAATATCTGTTTTTTAGGGGAAAAACCCTCAACCTTGTGTACTAGATTTTTTTTAAAATTAAATCTTTGAAATGTTAGAGTCTGAGATGGGTTCCCTGTAAATAATAATAATAATATCAATAATAATTAATCAAAAAAATTAAAGACGTTCTAGGAAGCAACTTATGCTTAAAAACAGTAAGGTAACTTTAAACCGTGTTTTCTCAAAAAGCATTTTTAATGAATTGTCTATAACATGACCAAATTTCTCTAAAAAGTTGTAACTGCTGTTAATATACCGTGTTTACTTGCGTAATAGTCGCACTTTTTGTGTCAATTTTTCATGGTGAAATTTAGGTGCGACTATTGTGATGGGAAATCTACTACATAATATTGTTCACTCAAATGCTAAAACATTACTATATTACCAAATGCTTCCAGATTATTGCAATATATTAAATAATCTTTTCGACAGTTGCACACAAAAAAGAGCTATATTTCCACACTAATATTTTTACAGGCATATATGAAGGTCAAATATACGTGACTGCGACTTTTATGCCGATAAAACATTTTGACGATTTTTTTCTGCTTTAAAACGGGAGTGCGACTAATTATGCGAGGGTGACTATTACGTGAGTAAACATGGTATATAGAATGAACTAATATTAAACCTGGATGAGAAAAAAAAAATGAAATTTTTACAAACATATGTATAGTAAAATATTTTAACAAACACACATATGTAATCACCTTTTAAATTATAATTTGAAATCAAATTAAAAAATGCTAAATATGTATTTAATTTTTTGAAGTTAATAATATTTTATCACTGAATTTGCAACATTAAGTATGTTCAACAGTAAATATATGTGCATTTTAAATTTCATTTATCCTGCGGATAAGGCAATGCTCCATTAAAAAAAAAAAAAAAAACTCTCCCCCCTCAAAAATCTATGAATAGAAGTTTTATCTCGAGATTTAAAATATGTCATAGTATATCATTAAAGAAAAAAAAAGTAATTATGCTACACTATTCATTTGCTGACAACATCCCCTGTAATTTTTGTGGCGGATCACGGTTTCAGCCCCATTATTGATGATAAATGACAGATACTCCATGACAGCTGGACACGAGCCGAAGGGAGCTACCGCGAGCATAGAAGTGACCGCGAGGAGGGGGAGGGCAGCTAGGGTCAGGGTCAACTTGCTTCCTCTCCGAGACAGCAAAGATTCTCTCTCCGAAGGAAAAGGAGATAACACATTTACATTTTGGATTTTTACTAGGTCCCCAGCCTAATGAGACATCTGTTGCTAATTCATTCGACGATTTGGGATTCGACGATTTGGACCGTTCCCTGTGAAGGGGCCCCGCTTTTGCTGTTTATATGATACTTAATTGTGTGCTGTCAATTTTGTGAAAAAAGAAGTCCGAATTCAGATTATGTCCCCGGATATTTCAAATTAATTTTTGAATGAAATTACAAAAAGCCAGCTAGAGTATAAACCTCCAACTTGACAAAAACGAGAAATGTTAGTGATTGAGTCTTCTTTTGCAAGAAAAGTAGACATTGACGGTGTTATTCAAAGGTTTGCCATCACTAAAAGTGAAAAGATTTATTTAACAAGAAATCATTTGTTTCTCCGCGACACTTTGTTAACCCTTTAATGAGCGGTGTTCTCGCCGTGAGGACACCAAACTCTGACGTTTTGATTGTTGCCAGTCAAGAAGAATAGATTTGATTTCTATAAAAATAGTTGCGGTGACATAGCTCCACAAGAATCCTTTACATTTTAGCACGTCATTTCCCGTAAAAAAATGGTCACGGTTATTTTTAACAGCACTGACATCTGCTGAAAAATGGAAGAACGCGAGAACAGCTGGATCGATTGCCCAATGCTGAAAAAAGGGCAGCCGTTGCCATCGCTCGACTTAACTACCAGCAAGATGGTGTACGATCGAAACGTTCATCGCGTGCCACAGATCTAGAGACCGTTTTTTGACGCAGCTGGCTGTGCGCGAGCACAGCCAGCTGCGTCAAAAAAGACTAGAGATCTGTGGTCTCTAGATCTGTGGCACGCGATGAACGTTTCGATCGTCCGCCATCTTGCTGGTAGTTAAGTCGAGCGATGGCAACGGCTGCCCTTTTTTCAGCATTGAGAAAGGGTTGTGCCTCAAAGGGTTAAATAGTGGAAGAAAGGGTATAGCCAGAGGAGAGACTATGGGCCCACCCAACCTCCGAAATTTTTCTTAACAAAATGGTAAAGATCAAGACTTTCTATCAGAAATTTCGAAATTTCCAGTTTTTTGGCCTTCTGAAATTTTTTTTGGCTGCCTGCTTGCATGGACGTATGAATAAGAATACTAATTTTTTCAATACTGCGGAAACATGCCATGCAAAAATGTCAACCTTTCAAATGCAGTTTCTCTATGGAGGTGACGAAACCTTCAAAACAAAATGTTGGTATTTTTTAGAGCATGGCTGTTTATTAAAGTACAAGATACGATCGTTTCGACTGAAAAATTATTCAGTCTTCGTCAGTCAAAGCTCTTCGTCTCGCAAAACAGTGGGAACTCTGTTATGCGAGACCCGTGTGTGAGACGAAGATAAGTTAGCTCAAGCTTGTCGGCCTTGGCAAAATATCGCCCAATTAATTGCAAAAAACAAATCTTTCATACTGAACTCAGCTTGGCGATATCTCAAATAGTTGGCCAGAAATAGTTACACCTTTGGATTAATGCAGTATTTTATCTCTTTCAAACACAAAATAAGTTTAGATGAAGTGCGCTAAAAATATTTATGATTTAATTAATAGACGTATAAGGAAGTTATGTGGTGTCAAACATCAGATATTTTTTAAATATGCGTTCAGTAAAAAATATTAAGCACAAAATACAAATCATATCTATCGAAAGAATGAATATACTTTTATTATAACATATGAAAGTTACAATCTTTCGCCTTTCTTTTTACACAACCACTGAATAGGAGACAGGAGGATACATTAACAACACTTCGACACCTTTCCACGTTAACAACCTTGTGATAGACATTTAAAATCCAAAAACAGACTATGTATAGGATCCGTTATAGTACACTCTATACGCATTAACACATCTCAGCATGTACAAAAGAACTGAATTTTTTATGTAGTATATAGTATATCTTGTACTGTATATGCTTCAATGCTGTAAATACTTCAAATGTGTGTGTGTTTTCTCTCATATTAATAAGTAACAGCAATTGACGCGTCACTAAAATAGTAAATATCTTCTTTTATCTTAATACGTAAAAATAGTTTTATAACAACAATTAAAAAAAGCACGTGGACAGAAATTTAACTAGTCTTCAGTTAGCTGGCATCTATCTATATATGTATACGTAATTTACGCATGCGCGTGTGTGTGTGTGTATTTGTATGTCATTATGCTCTAAGCATGCCGGCATACTAAGCTTGCACCATCGTGTCCAATTTCACTTTCAAGTTACCTTCAAAATGTCGCAGTCTGACCTTACACGTTACAGCGTCGCAATGTCAGTTAATTGAACAGGCATTTCTCTGTGTGCGCACGACGTCTGATGACGTCATACTCTGAAAAATACGCTACAGCCCGTACAAAATCACTGCATCAATGAGACGCGTAATGACGTTAGAATGTCACTTCAATAGGACGACATCTCAGTGTGATGCATATGTGACGCCTAGTTACATGAAACTGAGACTTATACGCGACATGCCATGTTAGTCGCTGTCATCTTTCGACACTTCCTGATACCAAATGAAACTTCCTATTATACGGAACTTTTGGTAATGTTGTAATTACCAAGTTCCACCCATACGCGTAGGAACTTGGTAATTGTAACGTTACTCTCAGGAGATTACAGCTCTCCGTTTTAGAACACGCCCGTAGTGGACCATTAGAGATTTGCCGACAGGCGTTAGCAAGATCTTGAGTTCACTTCGTGTCTAACTCTCTCGTCACCCTGAACCTCATAGGAGGCTCCTACCTCAAATAGCAATATTGAGAGAGAAAACAATTGAATGGAGTATTTTTTTTCTTTCAGTGATATCCATATCCTTCATTCATGTAGAAAGTATAGGAGGCTCTTCACTCGATGCATCCATCGTGCCTAGATGGCAGTACGAGTCCATTGAGATCATTTTTGACAGTTTTCGCTTCCTTGTTTCAGGAGAAAAATCAAGAAAATAGGGAGGCTGCTTTTTTACCGTTTTTTTTTCTTTTTAAGGTCAGTATAGTTTTTTTCTTATTCCTCGGCCTTTACCTAATAGGTGTCCTTTTCAATTCATTTAAGCATAACAAAATGCTTCGAAAATACAGAAATGAATATTAGAAAAATCTAATATGAATCGACATTAGAAAAAAAATATTGTTGCATGATTTATAATAGTATTTCAGATGCATTCCATGCTAGACAGATTTTTTTTCTCTGATTTTTCATGATTCGGTGACGAGAGGGCTAAGAGAAAGGAGTTGGGGAGGGGCATGCTATCGATATTTATCTATGGGGCGAGTCATTCAAAACGCGTTCTTCAGGCGACAGATGCATATAAAAAAGAGAAACAAAAAGTAGTTCCGTGACCGCGTTGCCCCATATACGACATATGTATTCGTAGGTTTGTATTGTTGACACGGAGCCAGGAAGGATACATCGGGGCCATCGTGATTCTAGTGGGCCTGCTTGTGCACTCCGAAAGAGACCTGCGGATGTTTCCTCATTGGTTAGATTCGGCCGTTAGATGACGTATCTAATTGCTAGAACCAATAAGTGAGCATCCGTAGGCCTCTTTGGATGACTCATCGGAGTGCACAAGCAGGCCCGGTAGAATCTCGATGGCCACGGATACATGCACCCTGGCCATCTTGGTAGGCTTTTACATCTTGGGAAGTGCGCGCGAGGCTCATGGGCGCACTTACATATATGTGATGATTTGTCGGGGGAGTGGGGGAAGAGCAAATCAGGGATCTGCCCCAGAAATAAAATATTTCCAGAGGTCGATGCAGAGGAAATTTGGATCCATTTTGCGGACCCTTCCGTGACTTTCGCAAACAAGGCCTGCTGGCTCAAACATTGAGTCATCCTATGTAGGCCGAATTTAGACGTAAAGTTACAAGTTGTATAGCAATATTATGTTTGTGGTTGCTTATCATCAGTTTATAAAATGTGTTATTTCTTACATTTATCTTGATTTATTATGGATTACGGATTAAATAGGACACTCAAAATGCATTTAGAAATTGTGATAGCAGCTCCAATGTTTAACACTTATATATATATATATATAAATTAACTTTTGTTCTGAAGATATGTTTTTAAGCACTGATCCATTTGATAAAATGATGAGGAGCAACCAGAATTTTAATTTTATTTTACAAATTTTCATTTTATACCTAAATCGGCCTTACTTAGGATGACGTATTCCTTCAGCCAGCAGGCCTTAGTTGCGAAGGTCACGACCCTTCACAAAATTACAGTCGATAAAAACGGCTCGGTTCCGTGGACCGGATCAAAAGCCGTAGCGGGCCACAACCGGCCCGCGGTGTGGAGGTTGCCCATATGAGGTATAGAGTCTTGATATATGGCTTGTATTGAATTTTTTAGTACCTCATTTCAGTTCTCGCCAGCCTGGAAATATTATGAGTTGAAGAAATCGATATGTAACTTATGTTTGAAGGAATTTAACCATAGATATAGAAGAAGAACAACGGCTACATTGCAATGTTAACTACCAGCAACATTGGCGTCGAACAAATAGCCAATCGCGTCGCTGTGTGAAAGTCCTTGTTTGGGTTGGGGGGGGGGTACAGGATTGGCCACTTGTTCGAACGCCTTACTGCTGGTAGTTAAAGTGCTCGGTGGCAATGGCTGCGATGTTTCAGGCCGTTTGGTCAATTTAACCGGTTGTTCTTCCACGCATCCATAGAAACAAAGATGGCCACCTGCCATATCACTTCATGTTCTTCCCTCGAAAGTCAGCGCCACCTGCATTATTCTTCCTCGCCCCGTTGTTTCGTTTTGCGTTGCGTGAGTGTACTAGAGATGAGTTCGGGCTCATTTTTTAAAGCCCAAGCCCAAGGACTTTGAATTCGAGCTCACCCGAGCTCGAGCGATGTAATTTAAGTTCGAATCTGAGCCCGAAATGTCAGGTAATGGATCAATAAAAGTCAATGTGGATAGATTTGTTGTTTGTGCAAATAAAAGACAAACCTAATAGCAAATTCTTAATGCACTTTCTAATTCTTTTTACTCAATAAGTCTATCCACAATAATAATAACACCGGTCAACAACAACAACAACAAAAAAATTGGGGCGGGGGGGGTTTCTATTTTCATGCTTAAATTCTGATTCTAGACATTGAAAAACACTTAAATTTTCATTTTTAATTTGTAAAGTTTGCTTTTGTCTGACTTACATCGATCAGTCTATTTTAATTTATTTCATAAACAAAAGATGGCAGCACTTTGTTGAACCCGAAAGTAAACTGTATTATTATTGGTAACTCTGTAGTATTGCTTGTAGTATTAATTGTAATATTATTATTTGTTTGTATTATTATTGGCTCATACGAACAAAAAAGAAATACGAAAAATATTGACTTTTAGACATTCATTTCTTATTATTTTACATTTATAGGTTATTGTTTATTACAAATCTTGAAAGACTTTTATATCCAGCCAAAACTTTCGTGGTATTATAAATATATATATGTAATGTATAAAAAGGTAATTTGGGTTTTACTAGTTTGGGTATTGTTCAAGTGGTACTTTCTTGGTAATTGACATTATTTTGGTGGTGTAAACTTTGAGGACTTTGAGATAGGGGTCGAAAACGGGGCCAATTATTTATCTGGGTTCGCCCTTGGGTTGAATTATGATTTGGTTGACGCCAATTTGCTCGGTTATAAACAGGAGCATGGTAGGGTCTATAATTCCGAAGCTTATATCTGACGTCTCATATATATATATATATATATATATATATATATATATATATATATATATAAATCAGTGTTTTTTGCCAAAAAAATTTGAAAAATTGCTTTCATTTCTACAAAAGCAAACTTACATTAAAAAAAAATTATTTTTTTAGTTCTGGCGTAGGAGAAACTAAAATTTAACATTTAGAAGTCAGACCCCATGAATCCCTTTTTAAAATCTGTTTACAAGGAGTACTATGTTCAATAAAAGGAGACATTTATCACGAGCCCGCCCGATCCTGAACACAATCGGGAATTATCAAGCCCTAGCTAATAGATCAATAAAAGTCAATGACTTCGTGGAGAGAATATCCTAAATTTTGTTGTTTGTGCAAATAAACGACAAACCTAATATCAAAAATTCTTAATACACTTTCTAATTCTTTTTACTCAATAAGTCTATCCACAATAATAATAATCACACTACCGGCCAAAAGTATTGCGAGTTTGAGAAATCTAACCATCGTTTCAAGAATAAGCCCAGAAGAAATGGACTGGAAATTTGCCTGATTTAAATATTTTTATGAATTTATGTACTATAATTGGAAAGACTACATCTGAAAATCACCCAAAAGCAAAATGACTAGCTTCAGGAACCCATCCTTTAACTTGGCACCCTGAAACACCGATGGAAGTGTTATAAAACATTGTGGATTCCATATCACAAAGAGCGTCTCTTGGGATGCAAGTCAAGGCTGCTCAGCAACATAATCAAGGATCTTGAGTTCAATCGCATTTATTTAGTATCTTCTCTTTGCAGAATAACTTGAAATGAATTCTTTCTTTCATTTTATTCCGGCGAGCCAAAATGGATTAGGATTTCTATAATAACCTATATATTTTTATGCTATTTTTTCAATAAATACAATAATGATTTTGGTTCTTTAACTGAATGCTATCTAGCCTTTGAAGTAGTTCATTTAACATGCTGACATTCAAAAATGTCCATTCTATTGATTTATAATGTTGACGGGGGAGAGGGGGCTTCATCTTGAAAAGGGTCCGATTTCTAAAAACTTGCAATATTTTTGGCCAGTAGTGTAGTTTATATCTCCCATGAAGCCCTTTTTAAATTCTGTTTAAAAGGAGTACTATGCTCAATAAAAGGAGACATTGATCACGAGCCCGGCCTCGGACTCGGGCCCGGGTCTGAGCCCTTCTCATCTCTAGCGTGTACTTATTATATCCCAGCTCTGTTTCCGTTGCGGAGACTGCGCCGTCGTGTCTTTTTACAGTGGGTTCACATAAGGGCGCAGTTCCTGGCTCCCCTGTTGTTGAGTGGCTCCTTCCCCTTGGCGACGGAAGGGTTGTTCCTCGTCAGCAGGGTGTGATTCTTGTTGAGGCGGCCCTGGGCGGCCAGGGCCGCCACCTCGAAGGCATCGCGCACGTTCCGCGTGCAGCAGCGGGCCGAGGTCTCGACACTAGGTCGTGGCGTGGATTTGGCGGGAGACGGCCAGGGCCTGAAAAGTAACAGAAAAAGTATCAACCCTTTCTGTTCTGATCCCATTTAATGGCCTTATCACACTAAAGGGAAAATCCGAGCCACTTCGCGCTGGACCCACTTTCCCGACGGACTTGAAGGCGTGGTTATCTTTAAGGGTTGCAAAAGTAAACAAACTCTCTCCGACGCCAAATAGTCATCGCATCGCTGATTGGGCGTGCAGGTTCTTATATGACTTATCGTGCGTTGGTATATTGACATCGGATCGGCAGCAATCTCTCATTCCAAAGTCCACTGGAACGCGGCCATAATTTTATTGACACGTGATTCTGATATCGAGCCAAGCTTCGAACGTAGTCGCCATTGCTCGAAATGGCTTAATGACGTAGCAGGAAGAAGTACTCTGATGGGCCGAAATTTCGTCCGACTCGGATTTTTTCCTTCGGAAAGAAAAAAGTTTGGAGTTCGCGGTCGTCAAGGTAACGGCGGAGAAAATCGGCCGGAAACTTGATTTGCAAGGAAAGTGGGTCGGATTTTTCTCAGTGTGATAGCCCTATTACTATGCATACGTAACATTACGGTCAATAGGACCCCAACATCGAATACTAGGTAACTACAGGAGTTTATTTTTTACAAAATTATAAGACTGTATTAATCTTAAGATAATTCCTACAAAAGAAAACAAAACATGATATACAGGGTGTAAAAAAGTCCCTGACACATTTCAAAATTAACCCTTTGCGGCGCAACCCTTTCCCAATGCTGAATAAAGGGCAGCCGTTGCCATCGCTCGACTTAACGACCAGCAAAGATGGCGGACGATCGAAACGTTCATCGCGTGCCACAGATCTAGAGACCCCTTTTTTGACGACAGCTGGCCGTGCCGCACAGCCAGCTGTCTCTAGATCTGTGGCACGCGATGAACGTTTCGATCGTTCGCCATCTTTGCTGGTAGTTAAATCGAGCGATGGCAACGGCTGCCCTTTATTCAGCATTGGGCAATCCTTCCAGCTGTTCTCGCTTTCTTCCATTTTTCAGCAGATGTCAGTGTTGCTAAAAAGAATCGTGACCATTTTTTTACGGGAAATGAACCTGCTGAAAAGTAAAGGATTCTCGTGGAGCTATGTCACCCACAACTATTTTTATAGAAATCAAATCTATTCTTCTTGACTGGCAACAGTCAAAACGCCAGAGTTTGGTGTCCTCACGGCGAGGACACCGCGCGTTAAAGGGTTAAATATAAAATCAACTGATTGGGTTACGAGATTGCGTTTTGTACCAAAATGCTTCCTATGATGAAAAGTTTTGTGAATGCAAATAAAAAATAGTTCCAATTTTCACCCACAGATGGCGCTGCTTGACCTTGCATTGAGTTGAAATGCGTATTTCATTTGAGACTTAACCCCGCTTGATTTCTTCCTGTGGGGGTATGTGAAGGATAAAGTTGACTCCTCTCGTGGGGCTGACATCGAAGAAACGAAGAGGAGAATCACACAGGCCATTCAATCAAAACCACAAGCAATGCTACCAAATGCATAAAGTGAAATTGAGTACCGTTTGGATGGGGTTAGAGCTACATCAGGTACACATATTGAAGTAGGGTAGCTGGTTATGCTTGTATCTGCTTTACAAAATAAAAATGCCGAGTATTTAATGCTGAGATTTGTTTCACTATTTCTACAGCGCCGTCTATGGGTGAAATTTGGAACTACTTTTAATTTCCGAACATGTACCATGTAAGGAAAGTATTGAATTCATGAAAAAATTCGACTTCGAGATTTTGATGCATTGACACGTTTTGAGGTCGTCTGAATTCATTTATGCTGTTTTTACGAGATGTATGTATGTATGTGTCTGTGTGTGTGTGTATGTATGTGTGTGTATGTGTGTTTGCGTGTATGTGAGTGACACGATAGCTCCTAAACGGATCCTTCGTTTGAGCTCAAATTGGACATATAGGTTATAAACCACCATCGTAAGACCGGTATTGATTTGGATGTGTATAGGACTTATAATTTTTCTACAGGGCTACGACAAAGATTTCTTTTACATTATGGCATAGGGCAGAAATTCTTGAAAGTGCGCTAGCGTTTAAACAACGCATTCGATTGATCTTTAATTTGGTGTATGCATGAATTATTCATCGATTAAAATTTATTTAAAAGCTTGGTAATGAGCTTAATCGTAAGTGTTCGGAAAGTCGAGTGGAGTCACTCCAGATTTTTTCGGGATATATCGCAACCATCTATCAAGCTCGGTCTAACGTGATAGCAAAAAAATGGCCCAGGAGCGGGGCCTCTTTAAGCGTGGGGCCTTAGACGATCGCCTACATTCGCACGCCCCCTTGGGCCGGGTATCAAATTTAAAGCTAAAAATCAATTGTAAGCTAAATGTTAAACTGTGAGCTAAGTAAAGTGTTGGACCCCTGCATGTTTTCCTGAATGCCTCGCGCCATTCCAATCAAGCTTGTGGAGCTTCCGGTCAATCGAGTCGCTAAAGGAATTCTGAGGGACTCCAATATTCAGTCATTCTTTTCCCTTACTATGGAACTAATCGAAAAAAGGATTTCACCAAACACGGGCCTTTGGGTTCAAGCCTGCGATCCTGAAATACATGTTGAAAAGAAAGAGTGACAAGAAAACCGTGAGCAAGCGGAGCCGGTGTCTGAGAGGTCAAGGGCCTGTGCTCTTCTCCGATAATCGCTTACGACGTACGGTTATGGGTTCAATTCCCACTCATCCCCTGGTTGTTTGTGTTGAGTCGTATGTACTGCTACATTTCCTTTCTCTGTGCTAGTAAAAAATGTCATTGGGTGCATCCGTAAAGGACAAACTCGTTGCACGAGTTTTCGTAAGAAAACTGGAAGGCGTGTGGTTAGTGCTATCAGTGGCTATCACTTTCTTTTGACTTTACGAACAACTTCAGTTTATTGAGTTTCGTCAGATAGGAGACGTGTTTGTTTGAAGTTTGCGTCTGTTGTTATTTCTGCTGAGGAGAGTTTTTAGTACATACTCCATATAAAATCAGCAGCATTTTTAAAAGAAAGAGTGGCCCTCATTGGAGTGCACCGATCAAAATTTGGAAATTTCAACTTAAACTTCATTTTTTCAAAAGTATTGAGCCAGAGAAGTTCAAATTTCGCTCAAAACGGTTTCAATCAACTTCAATCTCAGTGCTAAAATATGCATCTTTGAATTGACTAAAACGAAAAATACAAGAAAATTATT
Organism: Cheiracanthium punctorium; assembly: GCA_038373885.1. Taxonomy (NCBI): domain Eukaryota; kingdom Metazoa; phylum Arthropoda; class Arachnida; order Araneae; family Cheiracanthiidae; genus Cheiracanthium; species Cheiracanthium punctorium. The sequence goes on along the minus strand of JAWZYV010012242.1, from coordinate 200,442 downwards.
ACTTTAGAAAAATTCTGTACCTTCGTAGCAGTTTCTAACGTATGCATGATTTTCCTCCTCGAAAAAATAATAATTGCAGCTTCAGCAAACGTAAAATACTTTTCCCTAACAACTGACGCCGTTTGAAAACAGCAACAACGTGCAGCAAATTCATCTTCTCAACAACTGAATGAACCGGATCCGTGCTGAGTTTACTTTTAGAAACTAATCGCACTGAGTTTTGTAAAAAATGTTACACGACGAACACGACGACAATACGTAACGACATGGGCGCCCATAGAAATTTTTTTAAGGGGGATGGGGGGCAATCTTTGAAAAATTTTTCTAGAGGGGGCCAATTTCACACTTGCAATAATTTGGTTCCGAATTTGTTTTGTGATGCACTTCCATTTACATGATTGCACAATGTACTAAATCGCTAGGGGGTGAGGGGGGGGGACAAGTGCCCTAACTTGCCCCCCTTATGGGCGCCCATGCGTAACGACAATATGTAACGAACGCTCTAGTTTATAAACTGAATGCACTCAGTTTCCTTTACGAACACCTTAGATGGAAACTCGTTTGGCGTTTATGAATGCGGCCAACGCGTTGTGCATTTTATTCGACGAGGATTCATAATCGTGTCCTAGTCCGAAAATAAATGAAGTTCAAATGCAACAGTACCCTCCAAGGAATTCCTCAACTCAAACAACAATAACAACAACGGCAGTACAACAACAAAGTAAAGCTGTCAATAAAACTAAATGTTTTGGATCGGAGTTCTTGAAGAAACACAAGAATGAAGATAACCATCGCCGAGAAAGGGTAGGTAAAGTCTTATGATATTTCGCTTTTCAATTCGACCAATGCGTCATTTGCTGCTGTTAAGCAAAAATCACCGATCAAAATACTTTTCAGGTGTTGATGATCGGATGCGCGTTCATTTCAACCTAGCAAACAATTTTCTTTCGTGTTGAGTTATAGAAACATCCGAATTATTAGGTATGTCACGATAGAAAGCATTATCTTAGTTTTTTAATATCGATTTTCTTTCGTGTGAAGTTAGACATCTGAAGAATGAGAATACACATTTGTATGTGAGGGGGAAGGGGGGGATGGAGAGGAAATACAACTTTGAATTGGTTTTGGACTTTTTTAGCGTGTAGAGAATGTTTTTGGGGTATGAATGCGCTGGAAAGGATGGCATGCTGTGCTAAGGCTAGGCCCATCTTACCCATCTTACCATACTATGTACCTATCTTACTCATTACAGAAAGACGAGAAAAACGAAACCAGATTTAATTGTTACATTTTAAATAGTTTGTTGAATATCATGTTTTACTTTGGTATAATTAAACATGCAACCTAGTTAACCAAAATTAAAACAATCCGACAAACTAATGAATAATCAATATTAATTGTTATGGACTCCTCTATCTCTCTTTATAATCAGAAAAAACAATACTACAATTAGCAATTAAATTGAATGAACTTTTTCATTCTTTTAACAAACAAAAGCAAAACATTTTTATTTTGCCATGTAATTAAAACAACTTATAAGTAGGCATCCCTTTATGAAAGAAATTTCAAGTCTTAAATAATGCTTCTACCAAGATTATGATAGTTATTTATTAGGAAAAAACATAAGCTACATTGACCCACTTTTACTAGAATCATAATTATTATCTGTTTGGAAAAGAAACTAAAGTGTGCAATCAGGGGCGTAGCCAGAAATTTTTCATGGGGGGGGGTTACGACTACTGCAACTCATATATATGTATACATATGTGCGATAATGTAGTGAAGAATATACATTTTGTATGGCAAAAATTTCTCATGGGGGGGTTATGACCCCCCTAACCCACCCCTTGGCTACGCCCCTGTGTGCAATCACTTCTGCTAAAATCATATTTATTTATAAGAGAAACTGGATGCTTAAAATTTCTTCTAATTTAACAAATTATTAAATTGCTTATTCTGTTCGATAAACGGGACATTGGCGTCCCGCACACATCTTCCGCGGGACGTGACGTCTAAAGCTCTAGAAACGGGACGTCCCGGCTCTCGCGGCACGGTTGGCATGGAAACCCTACCCAGAGCCTTATTATCGCATGGGCCAATCGGGACTTTGCCCAGGGCCCCCAATTTCAAATATTGTTCTGAAATATATTTTTTATGTCAAAATTTTATAAAAAATAAAACAAATTTCATAGGTGGGGTCCCAAATTCATCAATGCCCGGGGCCCCCGTTGGTCATAATCAGGCTCTGACCCTACCTAAGACCGCTCTCAGGGGCGTAGCCAGAAATTTTTCATTGGGGGGGGTGGTTACGACTACTGCAACTCACATATATGCATACATGCGTGTGACAAGGGAGTGAAGAATATACATTTTGTATGGCATAAAATTCCCCCCCCCTTGGCTACGCCCCTGACCGCTCTATAGCATAATTAAAATAAATAATATTCTGTAATTGCAGCAGATGTGAAAAATTTGTTTAGACCAGAGGTTCCCAAACTGGGTGCCGCGGCACCCTAGGGTACCACGAGCGTATGTCAGGAGTGCCGTGAAGATAATTATAAGTGTTTTGGTGAAGTATAATCCAATCATTTCCTCTGAACCGGTATTCCCAAGAATGTGAGCCAAGCCGATCATTAAATGGGCTTAAACAAAAATATTTCAGTCAAGTTCAAGACTGTCCTGTAGCCTCTCTTTTATAGGAACTCCCTGAAATAGGGGGGGAACTGTAAAAAATTTTATATCCCTTTCCCAAGAGAGTACTTTCTTGATAGTGAGCCCTATAAACAAACAAACAAGAAATAACATAAAATCAATCCAAACTGCTTCATTCTAACCTTCCTATTCATATTGCTTTAAAGGAAATCTGCCGCTAAATGTTTTTTGCCTGAAACGGGTACCGCGAAATGTTTTTAGCCTGGCAAGGGGGAAAAAAGTTTGGGAACCCCTGGTTTAGACAGTAAACATTCTACTTTATAATTTAAAAAAACAATACTTTTAGAAGTTTATTAGCTTGGTAATTGATAAAAGTGCTTTTATTCTTGCATTTATCATCCTTTACATACGTGTATGTGAGGGTGTTTTTTTAATCTTTTTTCTGTTCATGTTAGGAATACCTTTGCATAAAATGAGTAAAATTTTCCCTGTAGTGGGAAAGCTTTATTCCTTACTAGCTGCGTGCCCGTTCTTCGCACGGTAGGAAACGAAAATTTTCCTTACATGTGTAATTCGAAATTATTCGTGATGTGGAATTAAAAAAAAAAGAGCAAAATTATTTGACTCTTAATGTAAAGTTTGTGTCATGAGTACTAACCTGATCATTGCAGTATAATGACTCAAAAAACTATGTCAGTGTCATTCACTATCAAAAAAGTGGAAAGCTTAATGGTTTGCAGAGAACTCCTGGCTTTCAAAATGTCTTATTCAGGGGCGTAGCCAGAGGGGGGATATCGGGATATATCCCCCCCCCCCCGAAATTTTTGGATTAGTGATGAAATTCCGTCTATTTATGCATATATAAGTTCATATACCCCTCGAAAAAATTTCCAGGCTCATATCCCCTCCCCGAAAAAATTTCCTGGCTACGTACCTGGTCTTATTTCTACATCATACTGTTTTTTAGGCTCAAGTTGTAGCATTAAATACCTAAGACACTACATGAAATGGAGCACCATTTATCTCTTTCCGAACATGTACCATATAAGGAAAGTATTGTAATCGTGAAAAAATTCGACTTCGAGATTTTGGTGTATTGACACGTTTTGAGGTCTTCTGAATTCATTTATGCTATTTTCAAGAGATGTTTTTAAAATAGCTGCGCACCCGCTCTTCATACGGGAAGAAGGGAATATTTTACTACTAAAATCATATCTGCATGTGACAAAACAGAATTTCACTTTTAAAAAAGTTCAAGTAATCTCCTCTGTTGAAATTACTGCGGGATATATTAACGTAAATTAGAATTACTTTTCGTTTAGTTGGTTGTAAGAAAACCGTTGAAACAGGACACTTTTAATTTCATGAAATATTTATTAACGTGGTACATTGCGATTTATTCATATTATCTTTTCAAATCTAATAATACTACCTATTACGTACATTAATACTATCTATATTCGCTTCTCCCTCTTCAAGGCTCCCTTTAAAGAAACAGCTTAGATTATTTGGCCTCAATGGGATCTTTTGATTCTGTGGCGATTCTTTGCAATTTACGCATTAGCATAAATAATAATCATTTCACATAATGGTTGCCATTAAGGAAACTCTCCATATATATTTAATTTATACATAGTTTTATAAGATGGGCGTATTTAGCGCCGCAAACCATTTCATCTTACTGTGGGGAGAAAATATCCAAGGGGTGCCATTTTAACTATCCATGTATCTAATATAGCGATATCTTTTATATCCTCCATAGTCCTGTCTCCTGAAAAACATCAAACTGTGTAATCTCGAGGAGCTACTTATTCCCACTTTAATTGTGACAGGGCGTTAGAGTTGCAGAGTTTACAAATTTCACGCATTTTTTTTATTTATGACGTCACTGTTTGACTGCCGTAAAGGATACCCCGGTAGGTTGAGGGAGTTAATTTCGATATTTCGCATAATTGTTTTCAAACGGTATCATTAAAACTTTGCGTTATGTAACCTTTATGGAGGAACGTAATTCAACGTTAAAATAAAATTATACTCGCAACCTGCATGCGTATGTTAGGTAACGTCTGCGCTAAATTAAATGCCAAAAATAAAAATAGTAAATAGAAAAAAATTAATATATCGCGCTTTGAAACGAACTTTGTAACTTTTAAAATGAACATTTTCAGCTCCGTGAAAACATTTCAATTTTTAAATAAGTACCGGATTAAAATACCACTTCTAATAATAATAATCGTGAATTTCTTAGTTTATTTCTACAGTAAATTTTAATCAAAATATCGTCTCCCTGTGTTGAAAATAGAGCTGGAATAAATGAGTTAAAATTATGGAGTAATTTTTACGTATCTTAAAGCATATGACGTCATAGATCCTCACTTGCGAATTGAAATTCTGATATCCCATTTAAAAACTCGATTGGTTGAAAAAATCTTTTTTTCTAATCCTTTCTGTGGCAACAACCGAACATAAATTCTCGTGCCCTGATCGCAATGTAATGAATGGCGTAAGATCGCGTCGATGCTATTAAATTCTAAACATTAGGCTGCATTAAAATTCGTAAAAAATCATCTAATTTACATAATTTTTTCGTTTTTATTTTAAAAGAGGGAGAAAAGAATGTTTCACGATTTGTCAAAATATCTAAAAGTTATGACGGATAGAATTCAAGATGCGACAGTTTTAAAATTATTTTACGAAAAACAATCGCGAAGCAGATGCTTAGTAAAAAAATTCCTAAAAATCGGTAAATCATGTTACGTATTCAGAACAAACTGTTCTTAAAAGAAAATTTCCTCCTCTATCCGATGATACAAATGCCGTTTTGCTGCGAGCGTAATTTCCGCCGTTATTACGAATTAGGCGAGAAAAAATGCCAAAAATCGCATAAAACATAAAATAAAAAAAATTCTAGGTCGAATTTTGAAAAAATCGCTTCGAGGTGCACAGCTTCATGTTTAGATCTCCCCGAGTACCAAATTTGGTGTTTCTAGGTGTAGCCGTTTGTATGTAACGCTGCCGACAGACACACACACACACACACACACAGACACACAGACACCTTCTTTTATAATAAGTAGAGATAATGCTCTTTTAAATTAATACTTTTAATTCTATTAATTATTTTCCGATTACTATTAATTTAAAGGTTCTTTAAATAATTAATAATTTTAACCCTCTCGTCACCCTGAACCTCATAGGAGGCTCCTACTTCAAATAGCAATATTGAGAGAGAAAGCAATGGAATGGAGTATTTTTTTTCTTTCAGTGATATCCATATCATTCATTCATGTAGAAAGTATAGGAGGCTCTTCACTCGATGCATAAATCGTGCCTAGATTGCAGTACGAGTCCATTGAGATCATTTTTTACAGTTTTCGCTTCATTGTTTCAGGAGAAAAATTAAAAAAATAGGGACGCTGCTTTTTGACCGTTTCTTTTCTTTTTAAGGTAAGTATAGTTATCTTCTTATTCCACAACCTATACCTAATAGGTGCATCCTTTTAAATAAATTTTAGCGTAGCAAAATGCTTAGAAAATGCAGAAATTAATATTACAAAAAGCGATATTACAAAAAAAAATATATATTTTTGCATGATTTATAATAGTATTTCAGATGCATTCAATGCTAGACAGATTTATTTTCTCTGATTTTTCATAATTCGGTGACGAGAGGGTTAAAGGATTAATAATTTTAATAAGGTATAAATGATTGATCTAATACGACATCAAAAGGATTTCTGGATAACAAAGGGACCCCCGAAAGATTTTATCCCCGGGGACCCGACTTGGCTCTCTGCGCCTCTGACTGTAAGTATATAAAAACTCAATAAACTTACCTTCAAAAAAGCTTCTCTGCGGGAGCAAGGGTTTAGTTCAATCCTTTAGAAGTCTTGGACACCAGCACTCCACGCAATACCGTCTGATCTCACCCTTCCGTCACTATGATATAGCCACTCGCATTTGTCGACTTCTTTTTGGTTCTCTTTGGCGCCGACGGAATTTTTTTCTTCTCAAGCGGACCCTTTGATTACCTGGTGGAAGAAATCAGCTCTCGGTCCGAGATCACACAACACACGTCTTTCATCTTCTGTAGTCGGCTCTCCCTTTGTCCTTGCTTCCTTTCGGCATTAGACAATAACGTTTCGCGGCGGACCTCTGCGCGCAATAAATCGCTCCAGCTTAATGTCTTCCTACCCCCCTTAATTATTTTTCAGGGAAGTCTTTCCCAAGCAAATGCGTGATTGGATATGCCCATAGTAGGCCTGGCTAACAGAAAAGCTGTCCACTAAGAAAAAAAAAAAAAACAATAATAATAACAGGTGTACCTGCCGAATCTTTTGCTTGCGCAACGAATATCGGTAACGGCAAGCTTTCGGGCGTTTTATGATAATTGAGCGACGTTTCATTCTGATGCAAATTCATCGTTGGGATGAAGCGACTTTTCACGGCACTTTGGAATGGGTTGCTGAATTGAGTGACTTTTCATTGCGTTTTGGGATGTGTCGCTGAATGAAGCGATTTTTCACAGCACAACAGAATTTGTCGATGAATGAAGCGACTTTTCACCGCATTTTGGGATTTGTCAACTTAACGGATTTCTGATTGCTTTTTGAAATTTCTCGCTGAATGAAGCGACTTTTCACAGCACTTTGGAATTTGTCGCTGAATGAAGCGACTTTTCATTGTATTTTGGGATTTGATTTGTCACTGAATGAAGCGACTTTTCGCAGCAGTATGGAATGTGCCACTGAATGAAGCGACTTTTCATAGCACTACAGAATTTGTCGCTGAATTAAGCGACTTTTCATCGCATTTTGGGGTTTGTCAACTTGGCGATTTCTGATTGTATTTTGAAATTTCTCGCTGAATTAAGTGACTTTTCGTTCCACTTTGGGATTTCCGCTAAATTAAACGCCTTTTCATTGCATTTTGGGAGTTCCGTTAAATTAAGCTACTTTTCATTGCATTTTGGGATTTGCCGATAATTGCAGCGATTTTTGATTACATTTTTTAATTTTTCAATGATTTAAGCGACTGTTCATTGCATTTTGAGATTTATCGATACATTTAACGTCTTATCATTTCAATTTGAACAAACGCAATATATTACAAGATAATAAATGAAAAAAAAAGTTGTAGCGAAAGCAGATCTGGCAACACAGGTCTGTCCCTGCTCCAAGTAAGGCCTCATTGATTGATTACCTATTAAGCTCAGCAAGCTCTAGCTTAACCCTTTAACGCGCAGTGTTCCCGGTCTGGGAACACCAAACTCTGACGTTTTGACTGTTGCCAGTCACGAAGAATAGATTTGATTTCTATAAAAATAGTTGCGGGTGACAGAGCTCCACGAGAATCCTTTACTTTTTAGCATGTCATTTCCCGTTAGAAAATTGTCACGATTATTTTTAACAGCACTGACGTCTGCTGAAAAATGGAAGAATGCGAGAACAGCTGCATAGATTGCCCAATGCTGAAAAAAGGGCAGCCGTTGCCATCGCTCGACTTAACGACCAGCAAGATGGCGGACAATCGAAACGTTCATCGCGTGCCACAGATCTAGAGACCCTTTTTTGACGCAGCTGGCTGTGCCGCACAGCCAGCTGTCGTAACAATCTTTGCTGAACCGATGTATTTATTTTTAGTTGAACCGGAACGAAAAAAATTACCTTTCGAAGGCCTGCTTGTTATTAAAATATATATACGCTATTCTCTAGTGTAAAAATTTTTGCTTGTGGGGAAAATGAAACCTGTCTTTTATAGTTATTTGTATTTTTTACTATACATAAGAATGCCTATAAAATTTTCGATTAAAAATGACTTTTGGAATACGTCAGAAATCAAGGCCGTAGCCATGGCGGGAGGGGGGATCACGGGTAAAGTGACCATTTTTTCTGAACTGAAAATAAGGACACTTCTAAACCGCAGAATCGGGAGGGGTAAAAATTAATCCCGAACCCCCCCCCCCCCCAAGATTTTTTTTTCTACACATAATTTATTTGATTTTCTACTTTTATGAGAAAAATGAGTTTAAAAATGCATCGAATATACAAATAAAATAGGCCTATTCTATAAACTTAGGTTTTAAATAATTTCATTTTTTATTTTTAAATAAATTTCCAAAATAATTTGCTTTCTAACAATAACTATGGAATCAACTTCCATCGATTATAAGTATGTATTAATACATATTATAAAACAATCCTATTCATCAATAAAATAAAAAGACGGTGTTAAATACAAGTAACAAAAAACTTTGTAAATAGCACAAAATAGCATTTTCACGTGAATTTATTCGCAATTTGTTTTACATTTATTTATTTTTTATAAAGCAGGACTTGGGCGAAACTGGAACGGAAAAGCGGGACATTTAAGGGTTCTGTGGGGACAGCAGGACATATAGGTAAAAATCAGGACTGTCCCGCTAAAAGCAGGACGTCTGGTCACTTTAATCATGGGGGTTTGATCCCCTCCCGAAATTTTCGTCAATGCATTAGTAGCGTTTTATTTGCTTTGTTTCTGAAGATCAATTAAAGTTGAAAGAACTTTAGCGCTACCTATACCTTCCCGAACTTCAATTTTAGTGTTACATATCCTCTCCGAAATTTTTTTTCTGGCTATGACCTTGTCAGAAATTGAGTTTCGATTTGAGAATTAAAATGTTATGTTAAAATGTATAATTCGATTTCTCGTTTTCCCCGCCTCATTCCATAACGTGTTGGAACCGTCAATATCAGTTTAAGGCTCTTCCACATGAAAATCATGCAACTTTTGAACTTAAAAAAAAAAAATCTGGAGTGACTCCACTCGACTTTCCGAACACTTGCGATTAAGATCATTTCCAACCATTTAAATACATTTAATCAATGAATACTTCAGCAAAAATTCTTAGCTTTTCAATTTGAGCTCAATCGAATGTGCCGTTTAAACGCTAGCGCACTTTCAAATATCCCCCCCATAGGCTGTAATGTAAAAAAAAATCTTTGTCGTAGCCCTGTAGAAAAGGTCCTATACACTTCAAAACCAATAACGGTCTTGCGACGATGGTTTATAACATATATACCCAATTTGAGCTCAATCGAATGCCCCGTTTAGGAACTATCGTGTTCACTCACATACATACAAACACACATACACACACACGCATACATCTCGTAAAAATAGCAGAAAGGAATTCAGAAGACCTCAAAACGTGTCAATACATCAAAATCTCGAATTTTTTCATAATTAAAATATTTTCCTTACATGGTACGTGTTCTGAAAGTAAAAAAAAAAAAAAAAACTTAATGGAGCTGTACAATCGGAAAATTTTAGAATGTCGCTTCACAAGTTGCACTGTGAACTGACATCGAGAATGAAGCTATATGAGTAGCGCAGTTGTCAGGGAAAAAAAAAAAAGCTCAACCTACGGAATTTCGCCGATATCTCCAAAAACGGTTCCTTTCTCGGCTCATTTTTTAACCCTTTGAGGCGCAACCCTTTCCCAATGCTGAAAAAAGGGCAGCCGTTGCCATCGCTCGACTTAACGACCCGCAAGAGGGCGGAAGATCGAAACGTTCATCACGTGCCACAGATCGAGAGACCCTTTTTTGACGACAGCTGGCTGTGCCCAGTCCCAGGACCTTAGTGCCAGGACCTGACATAGGCCCAGGACCTTAGTGCAGTCCATCGGTCTTAACCCTTTGAGGCGCAATCCTTCCCCAAAGCTGAAAAAAGGGCAGCCGTTGCCATCGCTCGACTGAACGACCCGCAAGATGGCGGACGATCGGGGCACAGCCAGCTGTCATCAAAAAAGGGGTCTCTCGATCTGTGGCACGCGATGAACGTTTCGATCGTCCGCCCTCTTGCGGGTCGTTAAGTCGAGCGATGGCAACGGCTGCCCTTTTTTCAGTATTGGGCAATCTATCCAGCCGTTCTCGCGTTCTTCCATTTTTCAGCAGATGTCAGTGCTGTTAAAAATAATCGTGACAATTTTTTTTTTTTTACGGGGAAATGACGTGCTAAAAAATAAAGGTTTCTCGTGGAGCTAGGTCACCGGCCACTATTTTTATAGAAATCCAATCTATTCTTCGTGACTGGCAACAGACAAAACGTCAGAGTTTGGTGATCCCAGAGCGGGAACACTGCGCGTTAAAGGGTTAAGTCGATTTTCGTGCTTACGAATTTTTTTCCCGAAAGTTTCACGAGGCATAGCGCTTAGGTACTGCATATGAGGTCAACACCAGGGCTTCCAAAGCTGTGACGTCAGTATAGAACCCAAAGTAAACGACCGCATTTTTACTTTCCGAACATGTACCATGTAAGGAAAGTATTGTCATCATGAAAAAATTCGACTTCGAGATTTTAATGTATTGACACGTTTTGAGGTTTTCTGAATTCATTTATGCTGTTTTACGAGATGTGTATGCGTGTGTGTATGTATGTGTGTATGTGAGTGAACACGATAGCTCCTAAACGCAGCATTCGAATGAGCTCAAATTGGACATATATGTTATAAACCACCGTCACAAGACCGGCATTGATTTGGGTGTATATAGGACTTATAGTTTTTCTACAGGGCTACGACAAAGATTTCTTTTACATGATGGCCTATGGGGGGAAATTCTTGAAAGTGCGCTAGCGTTTAAACGGCGCATTCGATTGAGCTCAAATTCGGTATATTTGTTATAAACCACGGTATTGATTTTGATGTGTGTAGGACTTCTAGTTTTTCTACAGGGCTACGACCAAGATTTTTTTTACATTATGGCATATGGGGAGAAAGTCTTGAAAGTGCGCTAGCGTTTAAAGGGTTTAAATGGTGCATTCGATTGAGTTTCAATTTGGTATATATGTTTGAATGATTCATCTATTAAAACTTATTTAAATGCCTGGTAATGATCTTAATCGTAAGTCTTCGGAAAGTCGAGTGGAGTCACTTCAGATTTTTTAAACTCGTCTTGGGGTATCGAGTAGAAGAGGGGGGGGGGGGTTCTCGAAATGCTAGTGGGCTTATAGGATCAGACTCAGTGCCGCACCCAGGATTTTAGTTCAGGGGGGACTGGGCTACAAATACTCCTCTACAGTGATCTCTATTATGCTTAAAACAACGTCAAAATATTTTGAACCACTTGATTTCCCCATAGAACACAAACTCACTATCAACGTAGCTCCTTATGGAATCATAAACAATTATCTCATCTTTTCAGTGACGTTGTAATCGAATTGAACCGTGTTTCATGCACTAACTGAGAGGTTACCAAACTGTGTGCCGCGGCACCCTGGGGTGCCGCGAGCTTATACCAGGGGTGCCGTCTAGATAATCGAGAAAAGACTATAGCATAGGTTCCCAACCTTTTTTGAACTGGCGCCCCCTTTTCTAGTGAATATTTCAATACCGTCCCCCTCCCACTCCAGAGAAATAAGAGCGTACATAATGCATGATGAAAACAAGAATTAAATTTTAAAAAAAATGACTAATAGATAGAATATTGTTGGAATTGAAACTCTACCGAATTTCTTCTTCATCTAAAAAAGAGGAATAAAAGTTTTAGAGAGGTATCTCTTTCTCTCAACAGCGAAGTCTCATATCGAAATATGTGAACTTTTGCACACGTGATAGAAATGAATGATCAGAGTGATTTTTAAGTCTTTTTTAGACTCTATTTGGTTAATCTTCCCACGCCCCTCCGTGCCATATCAACGCCTCCTAATTTTCTCTGGGTCTTTTACCGCCCCCCTGATAGGCCCAAACGCCCACAAGGGGGCGTTATCGCCCACGTTGGGAACCTATGGTCTATAGTAAAAAAAAATCCCTCTGAACCGTTATCTCTTAAAAAAATTAGGCAAGCCGATGGCCAAGTGGTGAAAACAAAAATATTTCAGAGAGTTCTAGAGAGCTCAGTGTCCTGTCGCTTCTCTTTTAGAACTGCTTGAAATGGGGGGGAAGCAAAATTCTATATCCCTTTCCCAATTGAGTACTTTCTTGATAGTTATCGCTATAAACATAAAAGAAATAACGAAAAATGCATCCTAACTACTTCATTCTAACCTTCGTTTCATATTGCTTTAAAGGTAACCTGTCGCGAAAGTTCTTAGCCTGAGAAGTGTGCCGCGAAATATTTTTAGTCTGACAAAGGGTAGCGCAGCGAAAAAAGTTTGAGAACCCCTGCACTAACTGTTGGTATTTATTAAAAAACCAGCGTCTTTTTTTTTTGTGTGTGTGTGAAAAATATTTTGGAAATAATTTGAAAGACAACTAAAAAATAAATCTTTAATTCATGAGCGACAATTTTCAATTTTTAAAGCTTTTCACTGCGGTCTTCACTCCACCTTTAGGGGTGGGAGGGGGATTTATCCCCCCATAGCACCCCCCGTGTTTGCACCTATGGAGATCACTGCATTCTTTTTGGAACTGGCACTGAAATGAGGTGGTTCCGCGGCTCGAACCCCTCGCGTTAACCCTTTGAGGCGCAACCCTTTCCCAATGCTGAAAAAAGGGCAGCCGTTGCCATCGCTCAACTTAACTACCAGCAAGAGGGCGGACGATCGAAACGTTCATCGCGTGCCACAGATCGAGAGACCCCAGCTGCGTCAAAAAAGGGGTCTCTCTTCTGTGCACGCGATGAACGTTTCGATCGTCCGCCCTCTTGCTGGTAGTTAAGTCGAGCGATGGCAACGGCTGCCCTTTTTTCCGCATTTGACCATCTATCCATCTGTTCTCATATTCTTCCATTTTTCAGCAGATGTCAGTGCTGTTCAAAAGAATCGTGACCGTTTTTTGACGGGAAATGACGTGCTGAAAAGTAATGCATTCTTGTGGAGCTAGGTCGCCCGCAACTATTTTTATAGAAACCAAATCTATTCTTCGTGACTGGCAACAGTCAAAACGTGGCACTGAAGCTCTGGAACTGGCACTGAAAGCTCTGGAATGAGGTGGTTCCGCGGCGCGACCTCCTCGCGCTAAAGGGTTAATAACAGACATTAGCAGCCGAGAAATTCGCGAAGGCCGCAACTGGGAAAAAAAAAATTATATACCGCATTAAAATATTTCTCTCCAAGGCAGCAAAAAAACACGCGAACGAGTGACTCTTTCCCAGGATCCTTCGCTGCAACAGCATATTATTATCCCTAACCCACATTTCTGTCGTTTGGGACCCAGTCGGTAATCACCGCTCCTACACAGAACCTACTATTACCATTAGATTTCTGTTCTTCTGCAAGTTCCGCAATCCGCAGAGATTTGCAAGACTTGCCTTTCGCCCAAATGCGTTGCTGTACGTATACTTTCTGACCTTTAGCCCCCGGTGGTGCAGTCCGGGTCCTCATTAAATTCGGGTGATACTTCACAACTGTTCTTTCCTCAGAGATACATCGTGATGATGGGTCGGACATTCTTCGCCTGTCACCGAGAATGATGCATCGGTTTCTCGCGTTTTCGGACCGAAGGTGATCAGGTCTTTGCAAAGGCGTCGACGCATTCGCGCACTGCACAAAAGCTCAGCGATCTTCCAGGCAAACGGATCCTGTAATTAGCCTTCCCGTCCTGAGAGCAGTGGCGTGGTGGTGGGGGGGGGGGGCGGCAGAAATTTGCTTATGCCGTGCACCCACTTTTTTTTTCTTCTTCCCCAGAGTCGTGCTTGGGGGGTGGGCAAACTGAGAAACAGCCCAAGGACGCTAAAATTGAGGGCCACTCACTGTCGAATGTATGGATGGCAAGGAGTCCAATAAATTTCCTGACCTACAACTGAAAACTGCGCATGCCAAGAAAAAAATCTGGAGTGACTCCACTCGACTTTCCGAACACTTACTATTAAGATCATAACCAAACATTTAAATCAATTTGAATCGATGAATCATTCAAACATATATACCCAATGAAAGCTCCATCGAATGCGCCGTTTAAACGCTAGCGCACTTTCAAGAACTTCTCCCCATAGACCATAATGTACACCCTCCAAAAAAAGTATTCGAGCAAGAGAGAAATTTCCTATTTTAGATTTGAGAATTATAATTGAGTTTTTGAAAAACGCACAACTTGATAGAAATATGGAAAGTCATATTTATACATAGCCTAATTCATATTCCATTATAAATAATTTTTCATATACGAAACAACCGTAGGAAATTTCTCTCTTGCTCGAATACTTTTTTTGGAGGGTGTAAAAGAAATCTTTGTCGTAGCCCTGTAGAAAAACTACAAGTCCTATACACATCCAAATCAATACCGATCTTACGAGGGTGGTTTATAACATGTATACCCAATTTGAGCTCCATCGAATGCACCGTTTAAACGCTAGCGCACTTTCAAGAATTTCCCCCATAGGCCATAATGTAAAAGAAATCTCGGTCGTTGCCCTGTAAAAAAACTATAAGCCCTATACACACCCAAATCAATACCGGTCTTGCGACGGTGGTTTATAACATTTATACCGAATTTGAGCTCAATCGAATGCCCCGTGTAGGAGCTATTCTGTTCACTCACATACACACAAACACACACACATACATACATACATACATCTCGTAAAAATAGCATGAATGAATTCAGAAGACTTCAAAATGTGTCAATACACCAACATCTCGAAGCCGAATTTTTTCATGATGACAATACTTTCCTTACATGGTACATGTTCGGAAAGTAAAAAGTCAGGATTTCTCACATAGCTTTCATGAACGTTATTTTGTGAACGAAAATCCAAGTTTCGGGTTTATTTTTGTGGATTCTGGTTTATTTCGGGGGAAAAAAAGTTTATCATTTGCGTGACAAAATGAGGAGCCGCAAATGACAATAACATCTTACTGAAGTCCTGTTTATTAGACTTTAAAGAGAAAATTGCGATTCCAATTCGTTTGAAATAGTTTTTTCAGATTACATAGTTTCATTTTTTTTTCTTCTTCTGCATATAGCAGGAAGGGCTGTTGTTCCCTCAAAACGAAATCGTTCGAATGCGAGAAATTCCGCATCTTTACAGAAGAGCATGAAATTCGATTCAAAATTGAGTATGAAGTGTTATTTATTTTAGGTGGACGAAGATTCAATACATTGACTGTAGACATTTTGTTAACCCTTTAAGGCGCAGTGATCCCGCTCTGGGAACACCCAACTCTGACGTTTTGACTGCTGCCAGTCACGAAGAATAGATTGGATTTCTATAAAAATAGTTGCGGGTGACCTAGCTCCACGAGAATCTTTTACTTTTTAGCACGTCATTTCCCCTAAAAAAATGGTCACGATTCTTTTGAACAGCACTGACATCTGCTGAAAAATGGGAGAATGCGAAGAACAGCTGAATAGATTGCCCAATGCTGAAAAAAGGGCAGCCGTTGCCATCGCTCGACTTAACTACCAGCAAGAGGGCGGACGATCGAAACGTTCATCGCGTGCCACAGATCTAGAGACCCTTTTTTGACGCAGCTGGCTGTGCGCGAGCACCAAATGCTAATGGCATTCGAAAATCTTCAAGAGCGTCGAGACGCTGCATGAATCCCAATAAAGAAACGCACAAAAATAGCTCTGTGAAGGGTCCATAAAAACACACATGAGGCACACGAGCGACATTTGCGTATGACTGAGGCAAGACACTCGCCACAGAACGACGTTCGCCAGGTATCCAACGTTAAAAGATAAAAAGCGAGATAGGGATTTTAGTTCGTCAGCCGGAAGCTTGCACGTGTCATTGTAATGACTGGCAGCGAAAGTTCGGTCGTTTTTGTGCGTGCATATCGCGTTCCTTTTTTGCGATGCACGTACCTTTCCGACGCTCTTTAAGTTTTTCGCATGCACTGATCATTTTGCGTCGGGTAAAAATAGTCGTTGCCCTTTGTAAATTTAGAGTTTCTATGTATATAACCGTAACCCTGAGCATCGCTTTGCCGTCGTTCGCAGAACTTGAAGCTCGCCTCTGAATAATTCCACCCGAAATATCATCTCGATCAGTTAAATAGGACGGCCACTAGGTGTCCATATATCGGGGTAGTTTTTTAGGACCACCGTATAGAGTATTATTATTACCGTCTTTTAAAATAGGAACTGTTCCGACCATAGACTAAAGATATCGGGTAGACCGCTCACGCTGTGGTAAAACCCCTATTCCAGAGTGAAGCAAACACCTAGGTGGAAATTCCACTCATCACGTGACTGAGGAGGAAATTTTTGGCTTCTTTTCGCCGCATTGGGTGAAGCGAGTATGAGGAATGTTGGAAACTAACGCATTTTAGCAAGTAGGAAAACGTTTATTTTAGTACTTTGAAAAACTTACAAACCAAAGAAATCAGAATAAATGGATTTCGTGCATATGATTTACACCTCGCATAGTGTAATATTTTAACAACTGACTACAACAAAAATAAATTATACATTTAAACTTTTTAAATAAAAAATTCATTTTTTAAGTAATACTTTTATCATGCTATTATTATTTATTAGAGAAAATGTAACTAATGTTATTACTTTTTACGGGGAAAAAAACATAGTCATCATGAAAATTTCAAGTAGTTTTGTGAAAATTTATTAAAGAAGGGAATCATTTTCTTCAAATTTGCGGCGGAAATAAATTCAAGCTATATTTTATTTTAGTTCAAAACTGACAATAAATTTAAATTAAGAAGCCCAGTTAACTATTTCAAGAGATTATCTCCTTTCTTGATTTCTTGGAAATCTGAAAAGTAATCGGATAAATCTTTTCAGGACATGTTCCAGATACTTTCGTTTTGGAAAACGGTACGTGTATTAACAAAATCGGGAGTAACTAAATAACTCGAAATACATTTTCAAACATCCCGTATGTGTATCAATAAACGAAAATTAAACAATGAGATGTTATTCAGTTCTAAATCTCAATGACAGTATAGTTTTTAATTATATGTAAAGAAAATGTTAAATAAACATTTCATGTGAATTTGTACGGAAAAGGACACTATATTGGTTACATACTGTAAAACATTCTACATTTAATTAATAATCATAAAGTTTTATTTTCTTTTAAATAATAGCCTGAAAAATATGAAAATTTCAGAATTCAAGAACAGAAACAACTTCGCCAACACATCGGCAAATATATCAATTTACATCAAGACACGTAGTATCTGATTCAACTCTAATTTTAAACATTTAATAAATATTTAAAATATATAGATAGTTCTCATAAAAGATAACAAACAATTAACTTAAGAAAATGAATAATTTCATTCACAACAAATTGAATAACACCGTTTTCATTTGCGACAAACGTCAGAGCTAGGAGCTAAGAAGTATTTTTGTGCAGCTATTTTTCATTAATAAAGCAAAAAACTTATAAAAATTTTATTTCCCGATGAAATGTAACAGGGCCACCTTCGGTAAATTTTTCATTGCATCCATATGCGCTGCAGGATTTTACCCTTTTCAATAAATGTTCAGATTTTCTAACCGGCCTTTCTCACTCACGCATTGAAATATCAATGGATTCCCGTATGAACTGGATCGGTCGGGTCCACTCATCCCGTGACGAGGTGCTTGCTTCATTTTGCAACCCTGCGCGAGCGGTCTATTTAATCCTTGTGGTTCTGACATACAATTATCAACAAGCATGACTCACAGATCCCACTCACCACACAACTCATGAGGTCCATAGCCTTAATGCTACCTCAGTAATCTGGAGGTTATGCGTCTTTACGCGAGGTACTCCTTTAATCGTATTCGCTCAGGTCACAGATCCCATTCTATCGTGCGCTTTGCACGAAAACTCAAAATGTTGAGCACACCTTTTCCCTGAAGGGTGCGTGATGTAATAGATAGTATCGAGCGGTAAACAATAGGGTGGGGGGAAAAATGAAATCACTATTCTAATAGTTCGGAAAGGGTTCTCTTTGGGATCCATAAAAACGGTGTAAAATAGTATTGTCATTGGATAATATCTTCTGCCCCCGCATCGGACTGGAATTTTCGGAATTTGGGTAAAAATAGACACTTGAATGGGCGCATAAAGCATAATTATTTTTCACCGTTGTTATGCGAAGAAGGCGAAAAATGAGTCCACCGGGTATAATAAGCTATGGCTCAATTATTTTCCCCATCCAATAATGCCTTCGCATTGCACCTGAAATTTTGCAATATTGGACGAAAAAAATTCATTTTGTCACGAGTTATAGAAAGGGGATGAAATATACAAAGCAGAGAGTACAAACAATCATTGTTCATGAATTATTATATAAAAGAAATTATTTGCTTGAGAATTATCAAATAATGGCTAACGACCCCGATTTTTTTTTTTTTTTTTTTTTTTAGGCGAAGTCCACTGACGCTACCTTACGAAGGAAGGAATGCCTCAGACGGAAGACATTTCCCCCAGAAAACAATACAATACCGCAACAATACGGTACAATATCTGAGTATAGGGTAACTTTAAATGCTGTATCATTCTGAAGAGTACTTGCACTTAATGTACAGGGAGAGGGGGGGGGAAGGAATCTTTAGGATCCAATCAAGAATAGTGTTTCGAGGAGAAAATGCGGACAGGATGAGGTCGTCTATCACTTTAACCCTTTGAGGCGCAACCCTTTCCCAATGCTGAAAAAAGGGCAGCCGTTGCCATCGCTCGACTTAACTACCAGCAAGATGGCGGACGATCGAAACGTTCATCGCATGCCACCGATTTAGAGACCCTTTTTTGACGACAGCTGGCTGTGCTCGCGCACAGCCAGCTGTCTTCAAAAAAGGGTCTCTAAATCGGTGGCATGCGATGAACGTTTCGATCGTCCGCCATCTTGCTGGTAGTTAAGTCGAGCGATGGCAACGGCTGCCCTTTTTTCAGCATTGGGCAATCTACCCAGCTGGTCTCGCATTCTTCCATTTTTCAGCCGATGTCAGTGCTGTTAAAAAGAATCATGATCATTTTTGACGCGAAATGACGTACTAAAAAGTAAAGGGTTCTCGTAAAGCTATGTCACCCGCAACTATTTTTATAGAAATCTAATCTATTCTTCGTGACTGGCAACAGTCAGAACGTCAGAGTTGGGTGTTCCCAGAGCGGGATCACTGCGCGTTAAAGGGTTAAGCCCTGATTTATACAATTGTGTAGGTGATCTACATCCTCTCCAAAAGTACTCGTATGTAAGCCGTATTTCTTAAGTCGATTTCATATATAAAATACTATTCTTCATAAGAAATGAATTGCGTATAAAATAATAATTTCTTATATTTCTTTTCACTTGTGTGTTATTGAAAATCATTAATGAGTTATTCGAAAAACTATGATAGAAAATGTATCTTCCACATATTTTTTTGTGCGAATAATGGAAAAAAAAGTCCAGGTTCTCAAGCGTTCAAGTCTGATTCTACCCATCTGTCACTCATTTCACACACCGTTCAACAATGTGTGTGACCTGGAAAGTAAACGAAGTCCTAGTTTAGGTTTTCCTAGTTTAGTTGTCTTAGTATGGGTTTTTCTTGTCTGTAGAAATATTACGTTGGATTTTGGAGAATAATAGTCACTGATAATAACTGATATTTTACATTGAAATAGGACTCTCTGTATAACTCACAGGAAGGTCTGTAAGTTGTGTGGTCGTTGGTGAGTCAGCCTATGCAGCAAGATAATCTAAGCATGTGTAAATTACTCATTTCAACGAATCATTCAATCCATCGACGACATTTTTGATAGCTGGAGGTAACATCTAAATCTTGAAATAGTATTCCATCTGCGCTCAGCTCTATTCCACAGCGAATGGTTAGAATTTATTTTAAACCAGTTTGATAAATAAACTTTCAGGACGAATTCAGAGATTTGCTTCCAATTCAATGCGTTGGAGAATTAATATATAGGGTCAGAACTCTGTTTCAAAGTGATTAACCAGTATGAACGCAATTGTGGTACAAGATTACTATAGGAGGTCACCAAAATAACGACCCAGTCGAACCGCTTGACGTGTTTTCTAATGCGCAATTTTTATTTTTGATTCAATAACTCATCATTGGTTACTAACTTGCCTTCAGTCACTTCGAAAAGGGCCCCAGCAACGTTTCACTTATAAGGAGTAAAATGACTGCATGAATGTGTTTTTTCGTCGTTTGTCGATCGAAGATGAAATACATTTTGTTCATTAAAACGAAGAAGACATACAGTCCACTGCAAAGGCCTACCATTTCCAAATTCTGAATGATACCGCATTTCTATGAAGTATTAACAGATTGGACGCCACAATCAATTGTTAGCTGTTCAGAAATAATTCTTAAAATCCCTTCAAAATATTCGGTTACGTTTGAAAAACTTCATTATTTTGTGCATGCTACCTGGTGAAATGCTTTGATTTCCTTTTGAAAAATTGAGTGACTGATTTGAGACCTTTCCAAATGACTGCGGCAGGATTGAATCAGTTCTAGTGGTCCATGCACATACACTCAATAGCACGCAGGATAAACAGTACAGATACGTAATCTCAGTTGCCCAACGTGACTTAACAGTACTAAGAATGAAATTCCAGCAACGATCAGCAGTGGAAGGAACTAAACTATCCCTTATTTTCTTCTCTACCGGTCACAAAGTGCCAATGTGGCATTACATAAAAAAGCGCATTTTCCGTCGAGAATTGTAAAATTTGAAGTGGGATGGGAAGGCAAAAGATATCGTTGGATCGGAAAAATAATATTAGGCATATATTATTAAACCCAGTATGCCCATTTCCCGCACTATTAGATTAACATCGGTGGAAAATAATTAGGTGTTTTACACAGAACAAAGTGTCTATTTTTATCCAAATTCAGAAAATTCAAGTCCGATGGTATTATCCAATGACACTATTTTACACCGTTTTTAATGAACCAAGAGAGAACCTTTTCCGCACTAATAGAGATTTCAGAAAAAAAAATTTCAGGCCACCCCAGTATACATGTATTAGAAACCGATACCCATCATTCGAGCACGGGCAGATAGAGAAAACGAAATCTAATACACTTTTCCAAGCTTGTTGAAAAGACATACGAGATTTATTAGACACTGATTAAAATACCATTAAGCGTGTATACACAAAATGAATGACTAGCTCAGCATTTCTAAAAGTTGAATAACACCCTTCATCTTGCTTAACTCATACTAGCAAAACGTAATGTAACAAACATACAGTATCCTTCGCGGTTTTACGAGATGAAAGAAAAACGATTTCTAAAAATATTCTGCATGACACCTCAGAAATAGGAATCTGCAGAGACTTTCCTGAAGGAATAAATGAAGCTGATATGCAAAACATTTGAACACCCAACGATTCCAGAGCTGCATTTTAATAAGGCCCGAAAACTTGACGAAGGTTATTATGTAAATTCTTTAATTTATTTTAAGAAATACATTTAAGCCCAGTCCCTATCTCTGTTGTTGGCCATTGTAGATTTTAATAGGCCGCTTGTATCACTTACTGAAGAACAGGATTCCGAGTTACATGGAAAAATGTATGGAAACCATGCTCTTTTCTCCCCCTTTTTTAACAATCCCTGTATTTTTTAAAAAAAAAATGTTTTGTAAAAGTAGTTTGGATGTTAAGTCATTGCTGTGCAGATTGAATCTAGGTAAATAAAAAGTTCCTTAACTGCCATTGGCAGGGAAATCTTCTTAGAAATCTTAATCGAAATCACTATTGAAACAGTATGTTATTAAAAAAAATGAAAGAGGAATGGCAAGGAATGATTTTGGACGTTTTTCTTTGCGCCGAATCGAACAAGATTCCAGCAGACATTTTGCTGAAAACTTTTGTGTATTCCACAAAAGTTTTCTTGAAATCTATCTCGCAAGTTAGCTCATGATTAGAGAGCGTGCTTAATTAGAAGCTTAAATTTTCTTTTAAACTACTAATATTCTGAGGCACAGTAAAATTTCGATTTGCTTAGATTGAAACTATGAATTTTTGCCTCCCCCCCCCCCCAATTCCGGTTGAATTGTGTTTCCACATAACTTTAAAAATATCAGACAAAACAACGACATAACATTAAAAATAAGCTTGAAAACGCTACCTGATTTCACTGGAAAAGTGCCATTCCAGTAAAATTAGGTAAAAATGGGATAAAAGAAATTTATTTAGCTTAATGCGTTTTATGTCTCTGCCTTCTAACAAATAGTGTTATTTAACATTTCGAGTAAAGGCATTCAGTTTTTTCAGTGAAAATCTCAATATTGAATGGATAGCCGCGACAAACTGGATCCTGGATGGATCCTTTTCAGGTAATATGTTTTACACACAAACAAATGTGACTGCTCAAATAAACGTAATGAAATGCACCCGGTCTACTTTAATGGAGTGACAGCGATTTGGTATCCGATTGTGTTCAACTGTCCGTGGTACTGGGATGCATTCGCTGTCAATTATGTAACAATTAAACTCAGTCTAATAACTTGTAAAGCATTCCGATTATTTTATAATTACTTTAAAGCAGTCTAAACTCCCAGATCGTCGAGACTATATCGAAACCTTTCGACTCTGTTCGCTTATTCTATAAAAACAACGTTGGTTTCTGTCAGCCCCAATTGAAGATTGAACGAAACCTCCAGACCATTGGATCGACATCCGCGCAATGGTCTAGAACCCTGAGTCTTCGCACTTGAGCTATGTACGACGTTCAGTGTTTTATCCACTCGGCCATGGTGAGGCCTGTTGCTTTTCAGTATTTTAAAAGTATGCAGAAACCCAATTCGTGACTTTTACGCAAGTCACTTTTTAAAGACAGTACTCTACTTCATTGACAGGCATCTTCGTGACGCAAACACATCGTTAAAATACATACTGAGAGGACCAGAAAGTGATGTTGTTTTTTTGGAATTTCGTCGAGTCAAAACTAAAGTAGCTAATATTTCAAAATTTGGCATGTATGTATGATTTTTAATATATAGGCGCTAGTTTGGGCAGCATTTTCCAAAATTCGCAACCTTTGGGGGAGAAGGGTCCGAAAAGTCCTTTTCACATACCCGGCCTGATGTCAAAGAAGAGATATCCATAAAATGCTTGCTGTAAAGTACAACACTCACGAATACCTAAAAATCAATTTCGAGACGTTTTGAATATCGTCCTCCAAATGTAGGTGGACGTGTAAAAAGGGGGAGGGTAGCTATCTTTGTTGAAAGGAAAAAATATATTATCTACAAAATTCTTGCTTTAGCGACAAATATAAATCCTATGGTACAGCTTGTTTGTAATTAAATAATATATCTAATGATTAATTTTTAAAATCTATTTAAATTTACTTATATTTTATTACATTTTTGTTCAATATATACACATCATTAGATATAAATAATCTAAAATAAATTTATAATACTATGGACGCAGTTAAATTTCTACATTATCTCATTCAGATGACCTATAAAAATAGATCTTTACGTTTTCTTTCTTTCTTTTACTTCCAATTTAATTTCTCAAATTTCTGCATTAAGGAAAATATTTTTGATAATCTGTCCTTTAAAGTTTTCTCAGTATGTAACAAAATAGGACATTATTTTTACATTTTAAAAAGCAAATATTTTAAATTTTGTAAAAGAAAATACATTAGAATGCGTATAAAAACTGCTGTTATGGTATCCAATTTATAAAAGCGTTTTCATTCTTATCGAAAAGCTTTAAAAATATGTTCTAGATCAAATTTCTAGCAAAAACATATTCTAGAAAATTTTGTTGCTGAAAGTTAAGCCTCCCATAAATGATGTACGCCTACCTAACTTCCAATGTACTTTAGAAAAAAGTTGCCTGTTTCTTTTTTCAATATTTGTCGTCTTCGAATTTCAGCGCAAATATAAAAAGCCCAATAAACGAACACGTAAACAGTTCTGGGGTCTACTAAAAATATAACAACGATCTAAAAAACGATAAGCTTTAGTTCAACATCTTAGCCAATGTTTAGGAAGGCAAAGAATTTTCTTTTCTTTCGCTGTAAAATTACGTAACTTGCTTGTTTAAACTTTTATTTTATACTAAGAGGGATTGTCAACTTATGTATATTCAGTCAAATAAAATTGAACGGGAATAACTGCGTTTCCTCAGAGTTTGATAATAATAATATATACGAAAAACAAAACAGAATTATAATGCACGACAATCCATTTATACTAAATAGAGTTTTTAAAGGCGATTATTTATTTTAGTGTTTTCTTGGAATGGTATATTATAATGCAAGACAGTAGTAGATATAGAAATTCTTTTTGAAGGGGGATATCTTGAAAAAATCTTATTTGACCTAAACCAAATAACGAATAATGCAAAATGTTACGTTGAAGCAATGCAATTTTTTGGGGATGGGGATAATTTTTTTTATAAAATCTCATTTGACTTCAACCGCAAGAAAAATGTTCACTGTAATGTCTTTTGTGGAGGGGGAGGTGAAGCCCCCTTACCAATCCTCTGGATCTGCGAGTGCCTATATTGCAATTTTTAACTAGAACATCTCGAAATACCACGAATCGAATGGTTACATTATGATGATTTATAATAACGTCTCTTTAAAGATTCACTCAACCTAAGAGTTGCTTTAAGACCCCTTAAAAAAATCTTCCGGCCAAGACCTCTTTAGGCAGATAGCCCTCGAGTAGCTTTGCCTTAAAACACGATACAGTGCAATACAATGCCAACCTAGGAATTAATGAAGTAGCATTGTCTTTTATAGTTGGCAAGATTGTCATAAATCTAGATTCTCGTCAGCAATCTCGTCTTTTACAAAGTTGAATCCCTCAATTGATATTGGTGTTTTGATTTATTTTTAGAAGAATAGTCTGCTATGTATAATGCATTAATGTTCTTCACTTGAATGACTCGCGAACATGGCTGCCTTCTTCAAGTAGAACGTTGTCTGAACGTGGCGTACAAAGACCTCATCTTAACCACTGCGGCTTTCCAGCGGTGGGAGCGAAGTAGTTAAAAGGTTGCTCATAAATATAATAGATGCATGCTAAAAATATGCACAAAAAGAGTGAATATCTCCTTCTCTTGAAAGACTTTTACGTACGTTACCGAGTTCAGGTAGCTTTAACAATGTAAAATAATAATATATTTGGATAGGAGTTACTTAAAACATTACTTTGAAGAACGAAAATTGAAAAATAATTTGTTTAGAGAAAATAATTTAAAGGAGTTCACAGAGCAGAATTTAACTTCTCGTTCCCTCAAGAGTAGGGGAGAGGTGGGGGGGGGCACAATAGGACTATAGATATTTTTCTATGATTCAAAAGCTAAAAAATTAGAAACAGATTCCATAGTGATCCCCCAATAATTTTTCAAACAAAAGTTAAAGAATTTTTTCGACTACCTGTGTGGTGAAGTCGTTTCAGCTTTTGGAACGCTATTGGAACCCTGTGAAAACGAGTCACTGTCACAATTCATTTTGTAGGGAAGTTGCAGGCATTTTTGTTTCTGCTATCACTGTTGGAAAAACCGGACAAGTTTTACATTTTTGGATTGGAGAAGTAAATTATTATCCAATAATCAATCAATATTTTTGCTTTAATTTAAGCTTAAACTTTTTCATAGCATGAATGTAATGATCTTCATTCTATTGATAAATTTTGTAAAACTTTTAAGTTTGTAATTAAAAATACTTGTACCACTGTATATAAACCTATGGCTTGTGGATGTATAGAAAGAACAATGACCCACACAGGGCCGGATTTAAGGGAGGGCAACCGGGACTGTAGCCCTTGGACATCCCACAATAGACATTTTTACGTAAAATTTCCTACAAACACCGAATCATTAAAAAGTAACGTCACGGTTTTTCTCCCCAAAGGTTTCAGATACAAAGCAACTGTCTGTTGTGCACTTTCCGCGCACTACTGGCATTGAATGGTATTCGTTGCAACCTATATCGACGTTCTATTAAGAGTACAACACCAGACAAGAAATAGAGAAGTAGATATTTTTGGAGTAAATCTACCTCCACCGGAAATCGAATCTGGACAACAAGGCTGTGTTAACGCTGAAGACTGCACCACGCAGGTAGTCGAAAATATTCTTTAACTTTTGTTTGAAAAATGATTGCACTTCTTTGTTGCTCCAGGGCTTCCTCACCTCTCAATCCGGCACTGACTGACACAGTTCTCATTTCCAGTAGACTTTCGATCTTATTCGATGATAAAATGAACTTTTGCAAACATTTTCTTACCATTGACTATTTCATTGGATGTTATTTTACTATTTTCAATTCATCCAACATTGTTGAGCCAAGAATATTGCAACTTTTAAATGTGTTTCAGCATAAGACTATTTTTTAGGCTTAAATCTGCTTTCATATCGTCTTTGTTGACTATCTCAGCCTGTATTTAATTATAGTAGTCGTAATGTGTTGCAAATAAATCTGATTTCGTATGTCTTACTCATTGTCCCCACTGTACCTCAATCCCTGTCCCATTGTGCCCCACAAAGAGCCGCAATGTGACAACTTGAATACGCTTTAAAAATTAACTTTTTTTCAAAGAATAAAATAAGGATAAATTCTGAAGAAAAACCAATGAAAGCTAAGAGTTTTGAAAATATCGTTCTGCATTGGATTTTTAGTTTTAATTAAAAGAAAGGAAATTATTTTAAAACAACTAAAAATTGTCCCACTCTGTCCCCCCTCCCCTATGGTTTGAGTCTCGTCATCAGAAAATTTTATTTTTTGAGTAATTGAGTAAATAATTTTGTAATTGAGTTTAGTTTTTCAAATATTCCATAGCATTGAACTGAACATAATTTTTTCCTCCCGTATCTGAAAGCAGCTCAATTTTATCTATTCGTTCAGATAAAATGAACAGACTAAAATGCTAGATAGTAGATTCCGCCAACGAATATCTGGCGATAATGACTTCTAGTTCTTACTTTCTGCATCTTAATAAGTAACAAGCTTGCTTCCTAAGAATGGACGCTTAGGTTCCAGCTGGGTGTTCTTTATCAGCTTCTAATTCGATTCTGCGTCTTTAGATCATTTAAGGATCTTTCTTTTCCCAGACTCAGAATTACTTTTCTTCTAGGATGTACTTCCACAGAATCCTGATGAGCTACTTGTACTTAGCAAAGCGTACTTAACCACGCAATCAAAAACGTGTCATTTTGTGATTCAAATGAAGCTGGCTGATTAAAACAGTATCTTATCGCGAGTTATCTTGATAGGTTGTTTCATTGCTCATACTTCTTTTTCAGCAACTAATAGATTATAAACTAGTCAGTCCGTGAAATGTATTTGTTTTTTAGCCTTCTATTGTATCATTTATTGATTATCTTGAATCACCCAATTCGTTATTAGGTATATTCAAGTTCCTAAATATCAGCCCTTAACGTAAAAAGGTGAATCATTATACGTTAAGGCAATGATTAAAAAGTTCGCAAAAATGCGTACATGAATAATACCGACGCATACAATTAGGGATGGATGCGAGACTATTTTTTGCGAGACGAGACAGAGATTGACAGCTTTTTTGGGAGACAAGTCAGACATTTTTAACATTACGATATAGGG
Source organism: Cheiracanthium punctorium (assembly GCA_038373885.1). Lineage (NCBI taxonomy): Eukaryota > Metazoa > Arthropoda > Arachnida > Araneae > Cheiracanthiidae > Cheiracanthium > Cheiracanthium punctorium. The sequence goes on along the minus strand of JAWZYV010012242.1, from coordinate 172,376 downwards.
GTTTTGCGAGACGAGACAAAGCTTTTGGCTGTTTTGCGTCCATCCCTACATACAAACTGAGAAGAAACGAGGCAAAAACTTATGCAAACAAAGTATTTATTTAAGTGTAGTTGTTAGAAATCTGAAAGCATCCATTTTTCGTGTGATAGAAATATTTTTTTAACATTTACCTCCAAAGAAATAGTACATTACTTCTAAAAATAATGTTATTTTACTGTCTGGAATAAGGACTGCAACTAAACTTGTATAACATCAAAATGGGTATACACTTGCGCGGCCCGTGCCGTGCTTACGCTACTGGCGCAATGTTCCTTGGATTTTTGAATTTCAATAATGCTGTTACGATCCACTGGAAACCTACGAACATTCAGTAGGAATTTTCAGAGTAGTTCTAATTGCATACAGACGAAGAAAAAAATGAAGCCTCTTGTCAAAGTCTGAATGGTTGAGACATCAAAGCGTTGCTTGAAAAAACCAGCAGGAGATGGATTGTAGCAAGGCCTATCTCCAGCGCCATACTAAGCTGGAGAACCAGATACGGACATGACCTTAACCCCTTAACCGTTGCATTATTTTCAAGAAAACGATCCTAAAAGTGCCTATATTTTTATTTCCATAAATTTGTATAAAAATATGTGCATGTACAATGTATGTAATTATTTTAAGGTTTCGGACATTTTTTTAGCGTGAAAGTAAAATGTTAAATTTCTAGGAATAGCCAACATTCAGGGTTATTGTGACTGAATGTGTTTTCTAGTAAGCGGGGAATCATTAAAAATAGATGCTTTCAACACTAAAGTAGAATTTTATTAAACTTTGTGCAATAAATAAATATCTGTATTCTTTGAACATCAGTTAAAGTGAGCTCAGATTGCACAATGCATATCACAAATACACGTATTGGAGTGCTACTATTATCTGTTTAAAAATAAACTATTAAGTTAAAAATAGTCTGGTAGTGTCATCTGTTTTGTAAAATAAAAAAATCCGTGCGTATGAATTGAAATGCTCTTATCTGCCCGGCGCATAACATTGGATAACTATTGCCCGGCAATATCACGGACGAATGAGAGAGAGGGAGAAAACTTTGCCCTTGAATTGGACGGGAGCGAGGCTTAAGAGGTGAATTCAATGAATGAAACTAAAATATCTGGGCAAATTAGAAAAAAAAGGAAGATGAAAATAGGCGAAAAAAGAGAAATTTTATCAATGATCATGAAAAACATATTCTAAGATAAATAATGAGCCAACGACTCTCCGACCATAAATTTTAAACTTATACATCCAGTTTCTTAGTTTCTAGTAGAAGTAGGCATTTCCATCAGTATCGGTAGTGTAACAAGGGCTTTTCTCTCTTGAAAGTGAAGGAGATTATTTTCCTATTATCCAAGACAAGAGAGAAAACACATTTTTACAACCACGCTCCCTCCTAAAACAGTCGATCCACTCTCCCATCTTGATTCCGTATTCGGACATAATCCAGGCTATACTTTTGAAGCCATAAATTATAGCGAAACTTAACTAAAATCCTTGGTTTTTTAATTTCTATTTATTATTTATTTATTTATTGTGGCTGTGTTTCTTAAGATTAAAATAGCCGAAATTACTTTTTTAAAAAGTAACAAATGCAAAGATCGTCCCATTTGAACATCCTCTTGAAGCATACCTATCCAAAAGTTCGCAGTTGTTAACAGTAAAATTTAAATCACAGTTCTCCGAAAATGCAGTCTCGCATTACAATGTCACATTTTTAATTCATGAGGTATGTAAAGCATGCACACGCAACATGAATTCTCAACCAGTTTCAATTCAAAAAGTGTTTTGTCAACATACGCAGCATAAATGAATTCTCTATTAGGAGAATAGTACGGAATAGGAGAAGTCGAAAAAAAATTGTCATTTTTACAAATCTGTCTTTAAAAATAATCATTCAGTTTCGGTGCCCAGTGGATGCGAAGGTGAAAAGAGGATTTTTTTTTTAAAGTTCTGTATTACATAAATTAAGTACAATGAAAGACTGCCAGCTAGGAAAATTTCTTGCGCCCATCGATCTCATTCTGTTTACCTTCGTTCCTATAAAAGAAGCTGATATAAAAAAAAACGTTGTTTAAATAGGCGTTTTTAAACTAAAATGTCTAGCGGTTTCCATTTACGTAAAGGGGTTCTTTCAAAATAGACGGGCTTTTTTGTGTATAATAAATTTCATCTGGGTGCATAGAGCTTCTAAAATTTCTTCCGAGCTTAAAAATATTAAGGTTAAACTAGAATGGTATTGACTTATAAAATTTAAATTTTGAATGGTATAGAGTCTTGGTTAACACACTCATTCTTCCATATTATTAAAGCACTCATCGAAGATACTTTTCGACCTGTCTGAACAGGCGGGACTCCTTCAATAAAGGTCCATCGTTGGAACAAACATCATAAGATCCTTTTATAAATGTCTGCCTTTTCTCTCGCTTTCATAGTTTAAGAAATGGGTCACTCGACCTTCAGTCATTTGCCACTACTAAGGCCCGAAATACGGGTCACTATTCTGAAGGCACCTCATAGGTATTGCCTCTTGTGAAGGGAATAGACGAAATGACCATGCCGGGAATCGAATCCGGTGTGATAGAATGCTTCTTAGCCACTCTACAACCCGGAGTTTGAGAAATATCGCCGCATGAAATGTTCCGGAGCTCACAAGCTCAGTTAGGAGGCCATTCCACTCAAATGGCAGAGGAAAATAGACTACTTTTAGAGTTAATAGACCACTTTTATGCTTGGTAGAATGGATGTTTAGTGGACGCTACTCTTAGATTTCATTGATTCAGGAACACGTTCCGAGTTCAAAGTGACCTCCCATTGATATTGTCCGATGGTTGGTGTTCTAACTTTTTTTCGATCGCTGACACATCGCGGGAGCAATGGATACGCGAGCCAAAGTAGTGTTACAGGAAACTCTGCAAGAACCGAGCAAGTTTCTGCCTTCGTCAGAAACTTGCTCGGTTCTTGCAAGTCGCAGTAGGTGTAGCCAGTTCTAGTCAAGAGTGCGTTTGTCAGGATGAAACACGAACTTTATTGCTTGCAGAAATGTTCACATTCACAATCAGCCAGTATCGGGCTTCTAACAGTCCGCTTATTACAGGAGCCTTCACAAATGCTGTATTTAACAAACACACAACAACAAAATAAAACATTTCCACAGGCAACCACTCGGTGGAAACTGACGAGGGAAATCAAGACTCAGCGATGAAGAATGAACACGCAGCACTTTAAAACAAGGCTTCAATAGGCAAACAAAGTACAGCACCCTTCACAGAGCGATGCAGCGTACCCACTCATCGAAAGCTCGATGACAACTGACTGGAGGTCTCATGCCTGTATTCGTGGGTGTCGCAGAAGCTACCCGAAAAGTCTGGCATAAACTATTTCTCGAAGGATCCCCGTAAAGCTCAAATTTGGAGGACGCGATAGAGTCCTATAAAACTATGAATGCGTTGTTATGTTAATGCGGGAGAAACTCCTTTACAGGCCCCATTGGAAAAATACCCGCAATGTCCGAAATGTCGCCAGGCTTGGCGACTTTTGGGCGAAATATCTCTCAATGGGGCGCCAAAAATAAGTCCCCAAAAGTGAGGTGAGCGAAGGAGTAGGACCCTATTTCTCGAGATTTCTAGAATGCACTGTGCTAACCCATGGGGAACCCCGCGTATCTCGCCTTCTAGTGAACCGAATGGGGTACAACGAAGTGCAAAGTTGAACCATTGAAGGCGTAAAATATGAATTTGAAACTATTTTTAACAGTGAACGGCAGAAAGACCCAGAAATTCGTAACACTCTCTTCGTCCGCGACTACGAACGAGATGTATCAACCACCTGAATCTCCTAGTAGGTTAGGACAAACTGCGGTGCTTTCATTTCGAATGATTCCTAAAAAATAAATAGAAGCATTAAATCTTGTCCTTTTAAAGCGTTAGTATAATAGATAATAATGATCGCAGTAAGATATCGGCCGTTTGGTTTTTGCTCAGACATCCATAGCTGCCCACTCTTCCGGAAGATTTTCCGCCACTCATTTTTACTGAGCTCTGTTTAAACTTAAAATAAGTCCAAAATTTGAATCCAAAGTAAAACTGTTGAAAGATTGTGGCGAGAAACCTTCCGAAAAATCCGGAAGAGTTGGCAGCTATGGCCATCCTGGACAATGAACCTGTCTTCCACTCCGAAATTCCGCTGAATCCCTATTTTAATATTCATCGTGTAGCTGATTTTTCGGATGCTTCAAGCGTTTATCATAATGGATTTTCCTCTCCCTTTGAAAAGAATAAGAGGAAGCGACCACGAACCTTTTTCAAAACGTTTGAATTTCTGTGAAAAGTAGATTTTTGAGCTTTTCACGTAACGCGAAATCATGAACACGCAAATCCTCTAAAACAAATTCGTACGAGTCATCAGAACGCCTTTCAAGTAGGTTCAACGGTTCCGTAAGATATTGCGTGCCGAATGCCATGTACGAGCGTAACGTTACAAATTAGACTCAAGAATAAGGTAAAAAGAAATAGGACAATAATATAGAGCGGTAGCCTTTAACTCTTGGAGGCGCAACCCTTTCCCAATGCTGGAAAAAGGACAGTCGTTGCCATCGCGATGACAACGGCTGCCCTTTTTTCAGCATGGGGCAATCTATCGAGCTGTTCTCGCATTCTTCCATTTTTCAGCAGGTGTCAGTGCTGTTCAAAAGAATCGTGACCCTTTTTGGACGGGAAAGGACGTGCTCAAAAGTAAGGGATTCCCGTGGAGCTCGGTCACCCGCCACTCTTTTTATAGAAATGAAATCTATTCTTCGTCACTGGCAACAGTCCAAACGTAAGAGTTGGGTGTTCCCAGAGCGGGAACACTGCGCGTTAAAGGGTTAAGATATCATTTAGGATACATCCCATAGTCTGAATGTCTTATTGAGAAGTATTTTTATAGATATTCCAAATACCTCGTCTAAAAGAGATAATAATGGATGCGTCTATATTGCTAAAACATGGGGTCTATTTCCGACGGTGAGTCGTTATTCCATAATTTATCCCACGCGGAATACAAAATGCAGACTCGGATAGTATCTGACTCGATCCTTTTCTGGTAAACAGCTTAAAACGAACATTTTTCTAACTTGGTTTCAAAACCATTTCATGTACAGCTGCGGAAAAAAAATGGCCCACTTGTGTATTTTTCGGCCGTCGTTCGTCGCACAGCAAAGTTACAGATACCAATCGTTTACGATGGACGCACACTTTAATTTGCTATGCATAAAAATTGCACAAGGGGCCATCTACCTATTAAAATTCGCACCAACTTTTTTTTTCTCAATAGCAACCCCTAGATTTCACTTCCTATTTCAAAAATTAAGCTCCTGGTAACCCCGGTCCTGGTAACCCCGGACACCCATTTTCAATTAAATTTGGACAGAAAATGAGTGAGTTATGAGCACCCAAAATCTCCGCCCCCCTATGTTAAAATATTTTTTCATACTTCAATTCATATCTCATATAATATTGGTCGTAAGAAGCTGATTTTTATTCGCCCTATTAGAACTAAACGACCCAAACATAATTTAATGTTATTATGATTTTTAATAAATCATTAATATGAATTATGAATTATTAAATTAATATTAAAAAAAATTATGAATAGCGACCTACCCAAATTTCGATGGAAATAGATGCAGAAATTAATATTACACGGCTGTGCAAAATTTCAATTTTTTACGTTCGGTAGTTTAATTTATATTCAATAAAATGTGTTATTTTCATGAGTTAAGGGACCCTATATAAATTTATTAAGTGAAATTTTTTTTTAAATTGCATAAAATAAATGTAAATTAGATTTATTTTGTGCAAAAACACAGTAAAAGATACCAGTATTAAAAATATCAAATTTTGAAGCCAATAAATTAGAGGTTTTTACAGTTTGTTGGGGATTCTATAAAGCGTGTATTGTTGCGTCCGCTACCCTATTCCCCCAAATAAAATATTTTCCAGCTATAGAATTAGATGCAGTAGATGTATGTCTTCTAATACAACGTCCTATTTATGAAAAACTAACATCCTCAACTTTACCAGGCATGAATGTGACCTTTTTTAATATCGGAAACATGAGGTCTTTGGAATTCCCCATACTTTATCAAACATTCAAAATCACGTTTTTCTGTAAAAAAATTTTCATCTAACTATAAATTAAAATACCGCCAAAAGTCTTAAGAATATTGCAGATTGCAGGCGATAGAATTAAATGAAGAAAGTGAAATAACAAACACGGTGATAATATTGGGTCTGCAAAAAAGTAATTGCGTTTTTTACATGAAATTCAAACAAATAAATTTTCAATCATGAAACCATTCTTCAAGTTCGACCCTAGCTGAGTCGAGCAATATTCATGCTTGTAGTCAGAAGAGCAGGGAGCAGCCTCTCACTCCTGCCAACATTTCAGCTGTCTAAGAGAAACATCTAGGGAAACACTGAATAACAATTTCAAAATTACAAAGATTTTCAAAATCCTTAGCAGTCATTTTGCATTTTTCCCTTAAATCATGTGTACGAACCCAGGAAGTGATGAACTCACGGGTCCTTTGGACCACAGACTCAATATTCTATTCTACCCTTGATATTCTCAGTACAAAAAAACTTTAAGAGAGATGGGAACACTATTTTCCTTGAAAATAATATTCATTTCTTTTAATTCTCGCAAGCGAAATAAATGAAAGGCGAAAAGTTCGGAACCTACCCATAGCGTTTTTCAATTTGCAGAAAGTCCCTTAAAAACGCGCAAAAATGAATTCGGAATATCTCCGGAAAGGATCGTAGAAAATGGGTGAGAATTTATATTGAGGGTCATTGGAAGGTTTTCTTTCGTATAATAAAGTCAAAATAGGGGGTTGCCCTTGAGAAAAACGAAGTGGATGCAGAATTCAATAGGAAGACGGCCCCTTCTGCAAATTAAATGAATAGTCCATTAAAGTACGCGTTATTTGCAAACGAAGGGTCTATATAACTTTGCTATACGACGAACGACGGCGAAATAAAGAGCAAGTGGGCCTTTTTTTTTCCGCAGCTGTACATAACTCATCCTTTGGATGGGTTTCCAATTATATAAGTTACGAGTGATTCCAAACTCTTTTTCTCTCATCCAAAACTCGATTCTTCGACGCGAAGTATTGCAGATATTTTCGGGGAATGCAGTTGCTAATGAAAGGGAAAGAGCATGAACGGGATTCAAGATGGATTCTAAATGGCATTCATAATGTATTGTGTTTTAATAGCTTGAGTGGAGTAGCTCGTTTTCTGCCGTAAGCATTTTTAATAATGAATAAGGATGCGCGTTCATAGATTAGTTATGTTTTCTACAAATTGAAGACGGAAAAAATGGGATCATTACCAAAAGACGACCCTGAAATGGCACGTAAATTTTTCTCCCCTCCCCATTATTTTAAACAATTGAAAGAGTGCTGTTGTTTTTAGTGACCTATGGCAACCGTGAAGGGCTGCCAGATCCCCGATAGAGGACGGCTTCCATTGGAATGAGCCCCAAAGTGGAAAGTCGAACCCATTCCGCACGAGGGAACAACCGGCACCCCCACAGGTATCGTTTCAACACGAAGGAGCTACGACAGATGAGCGTACACGGTCCCGCAGCAGTCCCGCCGAGAGAGGAGTTCACCCTCCCAACCACGAGCCCATTCGGAGGCCGCTTCCCTTTCCACGTTCTTACGGGAACGGGCGCGTGATGACATGGATTTTCGACTAGACCCGGCTTTACCGGGGACTTTCGAGGGAACAGAATATTGGAATATGGAATCGGAGCCCGATCCAAACAACTGTGGGCCCCGGTCAGAAGAAAAAAAATGGGGCCCGTTGTTTTAACCTCCCCCTTAAAAAAAAAGATCGCGATTGTTTTATACTGAAAGTTTTAAATATCTTACCCCTTCCAAACAAAAATTTTAAGTATTCTGAATAAAAAAAAAATATATATATAGTTACATGAAGTCAAAGAAACACATAGTTAAACGTTACATCGAAATGCTATATCACAGTGGCTAACCTGTACGGAATACAACCGCTTTTTGTAAACAGTCATTTTTGTCAATATTTCTTAGAAATAGCCAATAATTAAAACATTTTGCTATTTTTTAACATTAAAAATACTCTTTTGAAAATCTATTTTTTTCCTACATATTGGTATGCTATACTGACTCTAGAGCATTTCGAAGAATTAAAAATAAGTTTAATTTATACGAATGTAAATTTGAATAAATTTCATGGTTCATACTTTATAATGAAAGAATCCTTTAAGATTTGAAATTTTTGATGCTTTGCCATTTGATTGTAAAATTATAAAAGTGTGAGATGTAAGATTTTTGGGCCCTCAAATCGGTGGGCCCTGGGCAGTGGCCCCGTTTGCCATGCCAGTCCTCTGGCACTGTATGGAATATTTGCAAACGAGGCTTCCATGCCTAAAATCCACGTTTAGCTATTTTTGTCACTTGGAAAAGAGTGGAGTCAAAAAATAAGCTCTTTCTCGTGTACTTGACTTACTTTCGCAATCAGTATTTAGATAAATTTTGTATACCGTACCTAAACGAGTCCCTGCTAGAAAAGAAAGAGTTGACTAATAAACGACGAGTGGTTTCTTACTAAAAAATTTAGTTTTAGGCAACCCCATCACACTGTTGAAGCCTTTTTAACAGAAAGAAAGAAAATTTTCCTTCTCCCATTCTCGTCCACTTCCTACTTTCTTTCTCCACAGAGATCCAGCTGAGCCAATTTCACCCAGGTTGAAAACGAGAGGATTTATTTACGACCTTTCCTTTGATAAAGGGTGCACAGAAAAGGGAAGCCGAACCATGGCTCATTTGTTTCTTTCTTCTTTGGCACGTTCCATAATGATCTGACCTTGAATGCTACCGACTGCCTTTGCGTTTGGCCGGGGGCAAAACGTGTCTCCCCACTCCCTTTGTATCAAAGACTTTAGATCCTGTATCTCTCACGCACAGAAAAACCCGGAAGAAAAAAAAAATGACTAACTGGAAAATGTAGATTTTTTTTTTTTTTTAAATAGCAAAAATCAAAAACTTCTTTAAGGGCACAGACATTTACGGGGAGAAAATATCAAGCATGAAAATTAAAACATCAGGATCTAAGTGTTGATGAGTATACCCTTTTGTTCAGTCTGGCGTTTTCTAAACACAGTACTTATATGCGAATGAAAGATTGAAATTCGAAACGATTTTTTATTCACTTAATATTAAGGACTGTTTCGAGGCCTTTCTCAAGTGTCAACCGCCAACAGGAAATGCTCTGTAGAGACCTGCACGGGCCTGTGGAAGCCCGGCCCAGCCAGTCTTGTGGGCCGGGACCGGGTACGGGTACTGGATTCATAAATCTGTTGTTAACGGACCGGGCCAGACCCGTGTCTAGAGTATATATATATATATATATTTTTTTTTTCGCCTTCCTGCAACCAATAAAAAAGTTAATATTAATAACTTTGCATACTGTAAAATGCCTGAAAAATATTGACCTATCGACCTTAGAGATCTGCACGGGCCCGGGCCTGGCCAGAGCCCCGTACCCGGCCCGGCCCGCGGAACGGGCTGTTGCCGGGGCCCGTCACCTTTCTAGAAGCCGGGCCGAACCGGACCAGCCTATGGCCTTTCTTTCTTCCTGGCCAAACCGATCCTTCAGCGAAAAAATGTTGGCGGCGTAGATTTTCTAATGGTAAGTGTATAAAATATAAAATCAAAACAGGAATTCAATTCAAGAAGCGACGCTCGATTTCCTACGCAGCTGCAAAACTGTTTGGTTTACTCCCATACAGACAGGAGCACTTTTTTTGTCTACAGATAACACTTTCAAAATAAAGTAAATGATGCATGTACTTTATTTTGAACTGGTTTTTTTTTTTTTTGGGGGGGGGGCTACTGGGAATTAGTTTTGTTTGGATTATCAAGTATGAGGGCCGGGCCTAGGGATGGACGCGAGACGCGAGAAATCTCGCATTGTCTCGCGTTCTCGCATCGTCTCGCGAGACGAGACAGACAATTTTTTGCGAGACGTGATGCGAGACGAGAAAGGAAATATTTTGCGAGACGAGACAGAGTCTTGTCTCGCGCGAGATTTCTCGCGAGAATTTTCCGTCTCGCATAAGAAGCTTGTGAGAACTATTTTTACCAGAGTATATTTTAAGACATTTTTACTAGGTGGCACTAAGGTTATGAGCTAAACCTATGAAACATACCTGTATATACTTTTCGAATTTCCTGTTTTCGCGTAAAACGTCAAACCCCATTTAAGGAAGATTAAAAGAAAATGAAGAAGAAAACCCAGGGCCGTAACCAGACGGGGTCAACGGGGCTGATCCCTACCTAGCAGGCTTTCATCTCCCCTAAGATTTTCAAAAAAATTTGTAAATTCGCAGATAAATACGAAATTTTAGAAATGACTGATTTTTAACTATCGTTAAATCTTAGCAGGCCAGGACTGGGAGGGTAGGGGTCCGCACCTTTCAAGAGAAGGAGGGGCCAGGGTTATTGTGTAACCGATAAATGATAGGATGTGTTGAACTTTCGGGGTATAGGTGTGGTATGGTGTTATAATTAATTAATATTAATTAATTATGATTGATGAATCAATGCATTAATAAAATTATTATAATTAATTTATATAATTTATATAAAACTATTAATTTATATTAATCATGTAATATTAATTATTCCCTTGTTTGGGACGCCTCTCTCAAAAAATTTTGAGAACAAATTTTTCAAAAAATTTTGATTTAAAATGAAGTGTTTAGAAGCCTTCTGGGAGCGCAATTGCGGTTGCAAAAAATTTTGTATGTGTCATACTTCAGTTAAGTGCTTTCAGTATAGCGGTTATGATTTAAAATAAAAGACAAATCGATACATTTTTACAACTTGTTGATAGTGAAAACCAACCAATAAAAGTGATGTTGCTATTGATTAAGGGCGTATTTTGAAGAAGCAAAATATCTCTCACGGTCTTGGCACGCACATTAAGATAAACTTGAAAACATTCTTGAAAATGAAATTGCACTATAAAATTTTTACACATTCTGCAAAATTTCAGATATTTAAGAATTTTTTTCCGTAAGTTTGCTATCTGATATAGGTTTATCACTAATTTAAGTGTATAGTATAACATGTAGAGAGAATTTCCAAAAATCTTGAAGTGCTTAACATAATTAGTTTATTTGTATTTGTGTTACGGGAATCAAAAGATCATTTTTGAAATATACTGTTAAGGGTGTTCCTTTTCAAAAGGGATCGTCATTAGAGGACTTTTGAACAGCGGTAAAAACAAACTAAAGATGTTAAAAACTCAAAAAATTAATATAAGTTACTCACTAACTGTATTATGTTCTAATATTAACAGTAAACCTGTATATCGCATGCAATTTTCAGAAAAAAAATCTTAAGCACGAAAATTGTCTTCAAAAATGGGATAAAATGTTACCAGTTTAAAAAAGATGCTGCAAAATTCTGCATGCTTAACATTTTCTTCCCTTGAGTATTCCGTAACTTTTATAGGTGCACTGCAGACACGTATCCAGAAAAACATTTTGGAGGGGGTCCAAACGGTTAAAAAGGCAGAATTTTTCCCAAAAAGACTATAGTCACTCTTCTAAGTCGCTACATTCTTCTAGCGGTCCAGTTGTTTAGAAATTTTAACATTTGCAGAACCTTTCAAATTTTTCTACCGACAGAGTGGTGTATCTCGAGTGAATCGCCCTCACTTTTAAACACGCTCTAGCGAAGAGAAACTAATCTTTCACAAAAAATACATACCTAGAAGTGTTTCCTCGAAAAATCAAAGATGTCCTTAGAAAATCTTAACATTAAAGAAAAAACTAAGTAAAAGGGGCTTAAAACAGGTGTATTGACTTTTTGATAATTTGTGAATACAACGAATGTTAAATCGTGGCAGCCTTAGGCTGTTTCCCAGTTTTACACTTCTTAAGGACGATTCCTGAACGCTTATTAGAATTCGTTTATATATCATTAAAATTTTGTAGCCCACATCAAAAGTGGTAAAACATAATTTTATCAGCTTTACATATTTATGGTATTTTAGCATTATGGTGCAAATCATTTTGCTGAATATTTATGAACTATATCCTTGTTTTCACTTATTTATTATTGTTATTGTGTAATTTTTTAAAATTAGATAGGAATTTGTACAGTTATTGTATACATATGTTCATCTATATTCCAAAAAGAATATTTGTGTAGAAGTTGGATTAAGGATTAATTTATGATATCGAATTAAATATTTGTGTGAAAATTTGATTTATATCATTTATATCTTAAATTTCTCGAGGATGATTCCCTTTCCTAAAAACATTACATAGCCCCAAAAATGAGAGGATTTTCTTAGTTTTATTTATTCTGACTACTTTTCCCCCCTGTAGAATATAAATGTTTAAGAAGAAACAACGGAGAAATCAAACTGTAGTCGAATGCTGGAGCGAGTGTATATTATGTATATAACAAATAAATATATATAAAGAATATTACTGTAAAAATGATATATCAAGTGTATGAAAATCGAAATACAATGAATCATAAATTATATAGAATGAATGGAATGGAAATTATAACCACTGAGACTCTCACCAGGAGCCATAACCAGAAGATTATAATTAAAGACAAACAACCAGGGGATGTATAAAATTATAGCCTTTTACCGTAAAAGTCTCATAGTTATAAAAATAAATGAAGGCCGACTTAAACCCCTTTTCAATGCCTCTGAAAGAGAAAAAAATCCCATCGGGAGATTGCGTTTCGAGAGCTGTACACACATGACGAAAGAAAACAAGAATTAAAATAACGCATCCTACTTTGACTGTTATGGATAGGGTTGAGCCCTTGACCCACTTTGTTTAAACATACGTCTGAGCCTTTTTAGGATAAAAGGCTGACATTTTGTACATCCCTTAACGAATGCGCGGGTCCATTTTAATGACTGGGAATATTTTTTTTTTTTTTAGTCGGACGTTCTTCTTGGACGTCCTCCTCTTGTGGATTTGGATCGGTTTCACAAAATTCTGTTTTCTTTTTTTCTTTTCCTTTTCCCCACGGAAGTGCTCATTCATTTTAAAAACAATTAAAATTTCTCAACCCAGTAAAAGGCTAAGTCAAAATGAGTATGAATTCAGCAAAAAATAAAATAAAATAAATAAACTCCTTGAACCATTTTTTACAAAGTTCAGAAAGTTTTACAATGTTTCACGATATTCCTTAAAATTGGCATTCATTATAACGGTGTTAAAAAGAATTTTTAAGCGTACATTCTACTTAATACATAAAATAGAACCTTTTAGACTACGTTTTCCTTATCATTCTAAATACTTGGGTGACAGATGAGACTGAATTGAACTGACAATTTTTGAAATGTTTTGTTGAAAGCATGTGCCCCTTTGCATTCGCCCTTGGGTAGATCCAGAAAACAGGGAAGTTTCGGATTCGTGGGAGGGGTGGGGGCTTTCTCTGGATCAGTCAATGTATTCGAGGAACATACATCCCAGACAGCGCATAAGCTTCAATCAAGCCTGACATTTCTTTCAATTGGACGTATTCATACAAGCTTGACAGTTCCATTCATTTGAACCCTTTGAGGCGCAACCCTTCCCCAATGCTGAAAAAAGGGCAGCCGTGGCCATCGTTCGACTGAACGGCCCGCAACAGGGCGGACGATCGAAACCTTCATCGCGTGCCACAGATCGAGAGACCCTTTTTGGACGCAGCTGTCATCCAAAAAGGGTCTCTCGATCGGTGGCACGCGATGAACCTTTCGATCGTCCTCTTGCGTTTCGTTCAGTCGAGCGATGGTAACGGTTGCCCTTTTTTCAGCATGGGGCCCTCTATCCAGCTGTTCTCGCATGCTTCCATTTTTCAGCAGAGGTCAGTGCTGTTTCAAAAGAATCGTGACCCTTTTTGGACGGGAAAGGACGTGCTCAAAAATAAAGGATTCTCGTGGAGCTAGGTCACCCTCACCAGCCACTCTTTTTACAGAAATCGAATCTATTCTTCGTGACGGACAACAGGTCAAAACGTCAGAATGGGGTGTTCCCAGAGCGGGAACAATGCGCGTTAAAGGGTTAAGCTTGCAGCAAGCTTGGAGATGACAAAGAAATGAGTCAGCCAATATTTTCCCGCCGAATTGAAGTGGGCCCATTATATATAAGTTAATTTATTATTTCCTTGTTTAGAAAAGAAAAATGTTAGTTCTCTATGACACCCCATAACAAATAATGGATCATCCATTATAAATGTGCTTGACCATAGAATTAAAAAAAAAACATTCTATATTTCCAAATATTGAAATTCTTCAAAATAAAATACATATCTACTAAAAACTGATTTCATAAGACACTTCTAAAGCCCAGATTTGTTTTGGTGTGTATGAAAAAATAGATTTTGTTGCTTAGTCAGTTTGAATCTTTAGATCTTTTGAATTTTTAGATCGCTTAGTCAGTTTGAATCAAGCTTGCTATGTCAAGCTTAAAGCAAGTGGGACAAGTGTCAACTTGAACACTGGACGTTGACTTGCATTAAGCTTACACGCTTGAAATATCAAGCTTAATGCTTAAGCTTAATGCTTAAAGTTTATTGGCTTGATAAATCAAACTGCAACTTGGTTGCAAATTTTATGTTCTGTCTGGGATGATGTGTTTAAAATAAAATCTCGACGCTGTCAACTAGCACCATCCAGGCTAGTTTTTTTTTCTCAGATAGGAAAAAAAGTAATAAAATTTTTTGAAAATTCTTTTCAGTACTTTTTCCCTTTTTTCTAATCCCTTCCAGTAAGATTTAATAGTAAAAAATGATGCACGAAATGCCCACTCAATTTTTATTTAAAAAACTTACTTCTTATAATCCTTGCATGTTAAATAAAATTATATTATGAATATGGGTGTGATTGTAATGAAGTCCCAATAAATTGGGCCGAGAAATCCTAACGGTCAACAAAATGCAATGGTGTTCTAGGATGTCAACAGGAGTCATAAACGTGCAGCCGAGTTCAATACGCAAGAATTTTTAATCCTATTAATTATCATTGAATCATAATCATTCTATCGTAATGAATCATAATCCTATCATTAATCACATTCAACAGTAACTAGAGTTGCATGACTAGACTCACCAACCTTCACGCAATATCCTTCAACACTCTTTTGTAAACAGTATATATTTTGAATCAGTGGCGGATTTAGCTCTTGAGAGGCCCGAGGCGCAACTCAATTTTGAGCCCCCCCCCTCCCAAAAAAATACTTTTCACTAGTTATACCTTTATATTGCGCGTTCTATGCACACGTTTTTTACAGTAATTAAAATTTACTTAATCACTTTGATTAACCAATATTAAATTGCAACAGTCTGGTGGCTGTATTTAAAAGGCTGCTAATGTTCCGATTGAAGTAAAAGTATTAAAACGATCTGCTAATTCTTGGGTAGAAAAAAATACACTTTATATTAAATTTACTACTTATGTGTTTTTTTTAATGCACTCAAACCCTTCTTTGTGCGGTATATGAAAATTTCTGTTAAATTGAAAGATAATTGAGGAAGTTATCAATAATGATAATAAAAAAAAAAATTAGTAGGCTTGATCGGCCATTTAGTTTTTTCGATTTTCGACATGTATTTCATCATATTACATGTATTTCATAAGTTTAGATATTGCATCAGCCAATTACATTACGTATGTATTGAATTCTATAATCGCTTAATTTAAGTTACTTTTTTTATGCGGTCCCTATTCACCGCATAAAAAATACTTTTTTATTGTGTTGCGTAAACTATTTTTTATAGTTGCTGGTGAAGTTTAGTGCGATTTTTTTAATGCGTTTTCTTTTATTCGGTCCCTATCCACCCACAAAAACAGGTTTGAGTGTAATCTAGTAATCTATGAATAATAAAATAATATTTGTAGATTATTATATTAAATTTCGCAATCATTAGCTAATAATAACAAGAGACATTTTGAACATCAGTTGAACATTTTTGAACATTAGTTGGAATTAATTTCATTCTAAAGATTCGGATTTATTTTTTGAAATTTATGGGAATGGACTGATTGATAAAGTCCAAACAAGGACAAATAAATCTCATTTTTTGATTCTATATTCTCTTATTGAAAATTATGTCTAAAATATAAAAGTTAATTTATGTTTAAAATAAAATTATTTTTAAATGTTTTCACTCCTTTTACATCTAATTTACGTCTACAAACGAGCATTAAAAACAATTTGTATATTTATAGATTAGTACAATAAAAAATATTTTACCTCATGAAACTTAATAATTTTTTTTACTACTTTTCGCTTTTTATGATTAACACTGAATAAACATCAGCATACATCTAAATATAACCGTGCAAATTCAATTTCATATTGGTGAACCTTGATTTTATCGTATCTGGTATTTACCTCTTGTTTCACTCGTGAAAATTTAGTGTACTTAACAGGGACTTTTAAGGGTCAGAACAGGGGGAAACTTGATCAGAAAAATGATTTAGACCTCACAAAGTTTAGAAGAATTTTTTACTTGGATAAATGAAGCAAACAATTTAACATTCCTGTAAAAACATATTTATAAATATTTAAATATATTCATAAATTTCCCGCTTCAAACCGCAAAACTGTAAGCAGTTTAATAGTGAAAGTAAACTTTCTGTTTAGTCTAATTATTGTGTCTATTCAAAAACTGGCAATAAGTTTAGGACTATTGTACGATACTAGTACTATGAGTACGAATTTTATATATATATATATATATGCATACATACATACATACATATCATTCTATATTTGAAATAGAACAAAAAAAGTCCTAGAAGAGAGTAAGGAAATATCATTATTTTAAGTACTTAAAATATAAAAAATATTACTGAGTTAAAAAATAAATTCCACTTTATATTGGAACTCTATATGTTCTAAGCTTCTGCCCAACGCTTCTTATTAAGGTTTAGCATTTTTATCTGCGACTATAAAAAACATGCCGTGATTATAATATAGTTATCATAAATATTTTTTAGTTAAAAAAAAAAAATAATAATTTAGTCACCATTTACTTTTCAAGTTTTTAATTAACTATGTTTGTCTTTCCAGCTTAAAATTTGCTTATGAATTTTATCCCGCTTCCTATTATGCGATCGAGCTGAAAATTTGCACGCATAATTCCGATGACACTGAGTACTGCTCTTCTTAATTTTTCAATACTTTTTTTAGCTATCACATATTTATTTCCCCCAAAATTGTGTTATCTCGTACATATCAGCTTGTATCTGCTTGATTATTTGTCGGCAATGTTTTATTATTACACCCTCGGAAAGTTCTTTTGATTCTAAAAACGATAAAGTCGTTATCTCGCTTAAAATTTTAGCTTAAATTTTTAATTTTTAGTGTTTTTTCGAAAGGTAAATTATTCCTCTCAATTTCTGCACAACTGACATCCAAACAGCTATACATTCTAGGCATGGAAAAACACTCAAAAAACTGGTGTTAAACGCTAAAATAAATAAAAACTTTGTGAAAAAAACACACATAAAAGGACACTTATAACAAGATACGATCGTTTCGACAGAAAATGCAATCAGTCTTTATCAGTCAAAGCTCTTCGTCTCACTGTTTTGTGAGATGAAGTTTTGTGTTATATATATATTGTTTTTGGGAACCGAAATTTTGAGGCCCCTGAGATTTGAGAGGCCCGAGGCGCGCGCCTCTGCGCCTATTGGGAAATCCGCCACTGTTTTTAATATTTTGTGAAGTTAGTAAACCAACTCACGCAGAAATTACTATATATACGCTACAGCGGATTTGTTATATAGCGTCATTGCGCTATATAACAAATCCGCTGTATTAAAAATTGAATCCACTTACCTTCAAAAATCCTCTCGTTTTTTCTGTGGGGTGCAACGTAGACCTACCTCCTAGTGGTGCACCTTGGGCAACGGTTTAACCGGCAAAATATTCTATGGTTTTCGCAGGCGTTCTCTGCGAAACCCATGCGGTCGATACATAATCAGGCACTTCGCCTTATCACAGGAGCGGTGAAGTCCACCTCATTACATGCGTTGTTTCTATTTGCTAACTTTAGAACGATACGATCCTATATAGAAGAAAAGATTCTACTTCTTTTTGAAAAAATGTTAAGAATACCTTTTAAGATTGGATGGGAACCAAAGGTATGTCAGAGGTCCCTTAAAACGCAGAAGGGATTTGTGCAGTTTGCTTTGGAAGCTAAAAGAACGCATGACATTGATTGTGTAGTCAACAAACGCTCCCTTTACCACCAAACCCATGTGTAATATTTGCACCTGTGACCCATTTTTTGAATTGGATACAGCCTGTTTCGAAGAAGGGGACTGATCAGGTAATTCTCAGGTCTCTTTCTCTGGAGACAATTTATTCTAGATACCCCGAGGGTGAGTGGATACACATCTACACTAATGGATCAAGAGTGGATGGCAATGATTTTTCTTTTTATCTTCCTGTTGGAAAGTATGCTTCTGCATTGGATGGACAAGTAAAGGCTATACACACTATGGACAGGTAAAGGCTATACGGCACTTGCTCAACTGAAGCACCGCAGTTTTTTAATTTAAGGGGGGGGGTGTCATGCTTTCGGATTCCTAGGCGGCTATTGAAGCGATAGCATCGATGAGGAGTTGCAGGTCACACGAAGTTCTTGAATGTGCAGTGGATGTAGTGCTGCAGTGGATTACAGAACCTTGTGGAATAAATGGAAAAGAACTCGCAGACTCTTTGGCGAAGAGGGGCTCTGCCATTTTGCAAAAATCAAATCGAGCCGTCTCTTTTGGTGCAACGCAACTGCACATTAAGAAAAAATTAAAACACTATTTATGGCGAAACTTAAAATCTAGAAATGCAGATAAATGTGTTTATGGACTGCAATCTTATTCCAGCAACACCAAGGGCAGAGACAGTGGCTATGCTTCGACTTCTGACTGCAAAAACATTTATATCGTTTAAAAGCTGTCCAGCCCCAATTCCCCTCTTTGTAACCTACAACAGGAAATGGACATTCGCCACCTGCAGACTTGTGCTGCTCTCTGCGGTCGATATTGGGAGGCAAGAGGACGTATGTGTGTGAGAAGCTGATCCCTACTTTGTTCTCTGTATTTTTGTGTTCTGTATTTTTCTTTTTTGTCTGCTGGCCATTAGAAGAAAAAATGTTTTTTTCTGTAAAAGATCATTTGTATGTGTACGACTTTTGTTCTTGTTACTTTTCTCTCTTTTACTAACTGTCATTGTAAATTGAAAAACGACAAAGTTCATCGAAATTAAAAACGAGAGAGAGCGAATGCAGTGAAACTAAATATATGGAGTATTTCCAAATAGGTTGTCGGCTGTGTTTAGAAGATCTGTTTCAAAAGAGAAATAAAACTTGATATAATAATGATGAAAATAAAAATGAAAATTATCCAGCAGCGCCTGATCTGGATGCTTATTCATAAAGCAGCGAGAGATTTTGCATTTGAAATTGGAAGCGATTGTATTTATATCTTGTAAAAATGATGTTCTATTTTGAAAGGATAGAAAAGAATGCCGGCCATTTCCACTATCCTATACTTTGAGATTTCCTTGTTCTTCGCCCAAATCGGAAGTACGTTTATCTTGCGGCGGACTCCTTAAAAAAGGGAAATCGTTTCAGAATCTCAGCCGCGAAAAAATGATTTAGAATGTGACTGTTTATTTCGAAAGTAGGCCCATCTCGGAAAGCATGGAGCGGTTTTCGCTCAGTCTTCTAGAAGTTGCCATCTGCCGTCTCGAAGCTCTTTCAAAAGCATTTCCCACAGTGATTCTTAATATCTAGGGATCGACCGATACCACATTTTAGCCGATGACCGATACCGATACTTTACTTATAAATTCATTTTCAGAAATAGCCGATACCGATACTTTTAAGTTATGGTATCGGCCGATACCGATACTTTACATAATTTAATGTCATTTAAACCTGCCTCTATTGGGCAGTTTTTGTAACGAGAGTGTAGTTCTCGTTAAAATGAATAACAGAATGATGAAATTTGATCTCAGTAGAAAGCATTAAAAAGAAAAAGCAGTGGATACGTTGAAATGTGAATTTATA
Source organism: Cheiracanthium punctorium (assembly GCA_038373885.1). Taxonomy (NCBI): domain Eukaryota; kingdom Metazoa; phylum Arthropoda; class Arachnida; order Araneae; family Cheiracanthiidae; genus Cheiracanthium; species Cheiracanthium punctorium. Next base: position 152,215 of record JAWZYV010012242.1, on the reverse strand, counting down.
GTAGTTCTAGTCTTTCTTTTCTATTCAAATTATGCCAACGAATGGCCGAATTTATAAAAGAGCTGAGCACTGGGAAGCGTCTTAGTGTGCAGGTTCGGAATTCTTTCTCCTCGCGTGGTCGCTGTCGATCTAGCAGTCTAGAGTTTTGGGCGATTTTCTCCAGATGTTACGTGAATATGCGTTAGACTTCCTTAAAATGTCCTCCACCCTATAGGTAGATGCCCCTCATTTAGGCTTGACAGAACACAAACACAGGGGGTGGGAGTTAAAGGGATATAAGATAATCCATTTCATTTCCAGTGCCGACTGGTGCAAATATTTAAATCAATTTTTCTCAACCTCTATTTTGTCGCCTAATTGTTGCTATGAGCCAGATAAAAGGTTTCCACATTAAACCAAAAACAGCTTCCTGCTTGCTCTTACTATATGTGTCTTTCTTGCAATTTTTATTTAGATTTTCTTTAATTAGAATTCTTTCACATATGAAAATATTTTTTAGATTACTTAAACTGCATTAAATTGTGATAATGTATAAACTGTACAGTATTATGTTAGTACATATGTATTTAGATATTGTTCATTAAATACGTATATAAATTCTTCTCTTAAAATGCATAATAAGTTCACATTAATTAATGGTTTTATTTATCTGCGCCAGTTATTTAACCACTAAGTGAATTATTAAATGTTTTAGCAAGATTTCTGTTTAATATGAACTCATATGATCATTTTTAAGTTCTTTTTGAAAATCCAAATATTTTGGTTCTCCGGACAGGGTTAAGTCACAATTAATCCGGAAGGATCCATGTATTTGATCTTTTCCGTACGAAGAGCAGGTACACACCGATTAGTCCTGTGTTTCCCTTACATATAAACCAAATACTATTATTCACAAGAAATATGTTTTTTATACCCCAAAATTGGAAATAAACTATATAATAATTAGTATTACTAATTATACTAATACAGCTTTAATTTTTTAAATTAACTATATAAATAATTATTAGATATTGATAATTATTACACTTCTCAAAACAGTTGAAAAATTCGCTATAGAGAAAATTTTGTTGTACAGAGATTAGAGATTTTTGCAGTTATTTCAGCAAATATTACAAACTTTTTAGTTGTTATATATATATGTATATATATGAATGAACTCTTTTTCGAGTCAACACAGTGAGAAAATAAACGTTCATAAAACTAAAGTAAAATTATAGCCTACCTCTCGACATTTGTTTTTTGCAATCCTTTCGGAGAGCGTATTTAGTGTTGGGCACGAATTCAAAATAATTTAGAAGAATAGGCGATTGTCCTGTTAAACTGTCATCTAACGATTCTTCGTCCATAATTTCGACCACACTGGGTGATACGACATCCATTTAGCGATGGTTACAATTTAAAAAAAAAAAAGCACAGTTCGAAAACACTCGCACAAACAAATGTGCCAATGAAACGACGCCTCTCATCTCATTACCAAAACAAGAATTCTAGAATGGTATTGCGACTGCGTTGTTTTTTCTGAAAAATGAAGTATCGGTTGAAAAGTATCGGTGAAAATGGATGAAAGCAACAGAAATCGATACTTTCCCGATACTTTCAGAATCGGAAGAACCGATACCTAAAAAAATTGGAGGTATCGGCGCCGATACTATCGGTCGATCCCTATTAATATCTCTCAATGAACGTTTGTTCTTAACTTCAGCGAGCTAGAAATCTCGACGATGGATTCGTCCGTATTTTCGCGCAGTTCATTGAAATATGTTCCTAGAAGATTCCTCGGTCGAAGGAACGAATCTACATTTTTGAAGCAAGATGGATTCCTTTATAAAAGTCCACAAGGAATCGATCTTTCGACTCCTTTTTCTGACCCTCCGTCCATTGGATAGATCCAGGGTGTCCCAAAAAGGGTAACGGACTTTCATGCTTCATCTGTCAGAGAGAAGTGGACCCTGTCCATTGAAAAAATCTTCAAAATAAGGTCGGAAATAAGAATCCGTTAAGAAAAAATACTTCTCGTTCATTTTCAAAAAATGATACGCTTTCAATTTGTATACAACAACACAGCACTTCCAAAAAACTTCCAATGAGTCAAATGTGTCCCATACATTTTACAAAATTTCAGCATTTCATCCTAAAACGTCTCAGACCTATCTTTCAATAAAGAGGATCCAGGGCTATACATGAATTTGAATGTAAACCCTCGTTGCTGGAGGGAAGGGAGGGGGGTGGTTTTCTTTCGTCATTTGTGTAGGATCCCCGAAGTGCATTGAAGGGTTCAAATAGAGCTCTCCCATTTTGTACAATACCCTATCCGTGTACGGGGCCCATTGGACTCATTGGGAATTTTTGTGTACGGAGAGGGTACACACATTTAAAATTGTCACTTTTTGAAAATGAATGGGAGGAAATTTTTCTGGAAGGGGTCTTATTTTCGACCTTATTTTGAACATTATTTTCAATGGACACGGCCCACTTATCTCTGATAGATAAAGAACGAAAGCCCGTTAATAACTTTTTGAGACACCCTGTATAATGTACAAAGTTTACACTTAACGATTTATAAACGATGTATAATCGAAATGTAAGAACCGCGATTCGTTGGATAAGGCTCGCTCTTGAAAAATGAGTTTCCATTTTAGCTGGAGTTAGACAATACTGAGCGATATCGCGAGTGTCCCTATGGGTCGGCGGAATAACGACGTGTGCGTTTTTTAAAAGGGCACTATCGTTTAAAAAAGTATAGGCCAATAACCTATAGGTATATGTTATAAGCTAGAGTGAGTACTACGAGTAAGAATCTATATTATAGAATGGCATCCTATATTAGCATTTTCTGAATTTTCGAGTTACTCAATTGGAATGATGGGTTTAACCCTTTAAGGCGCAACCCTTTCTCAATGCTGAAAAAAGGGCAGCCGTTGCCATCGCTCGACTTAACTACCAGCAAGAGGGCGGACGAGCGAAACGTTCATCGCGTGCCACAGATCTAGAGACCCATTTTTGACGACAGCTGGCTGTGCGCTCGACTGAACGACCCGCAAATAGGCGGACGATCGAAACGTTCATCGCATGCCACAGATCTGGAGACCCTTTTTGACGCAGCTGGCTGTGCCGGCACAGCCAGCTGTAGTCAAAAAAGGTCTCTGGATCTGTAGCAAGCGATGAACGTTTCGATCGTCTCTTGCGGGTCGTTCAGTCGAGCGATGGCCACGGATGCCCTTTTTTCAGCATGGGGCCATCTATCCAGCTGTTCTCGCATTCTTCCATTTTTCAGCAGATGTCCGTGCTGTTCAAAAGAATCGTGACCCTTTTTGGACGGGAAAGGACGTGCTCAAAAGTAAAGGATTCTCACGGAGCTCTGTCTCCCGCAACTCTTTTTATAGAAATCCAATCTATTCTTCGTGACTGGCAACAGTCCAAACGTCTGGGTCCAAACGCCCAAACGTCTGGGAGTTGGGTGTTCCCAGAGCAGGAACACTGCGCGTTAAAGGGTTAATGACTTTCTCTCAATAATTTTGTAGGCCGAAAATGATAGAGGGGACTGGGGGTCCATAGTAACACGGGTCCACTCTTTAAATGATTGACTTCGTGGCATAGTTTTACAACACTCCTATCGTACAGCCCCCTCTCATCATGGGAGGACAGAAACTACCAAGAAATCAGTTGAGTGATCTGCGTGCTAGGGAGGATAAAGTATTTATCTTTTTTGTTCCAGAGTTGCAAGTTGTTTCGTTAAGCTTTTGTTGCTATAGTACACGAGTAAGCCATCCTTTCTTCAGCGATGGATCCCTATATCATACGTGCTTATTTTGTTGTGTGAAGCCTCCAATTTATTCTGCAACGCATTTCGGTGTCGTCCAGTGGTCAGTTCAAATAGCGTCCAAAGGTCCATTGTAGCAAGATCGTGGGGACGGTTGTAACATTTTACATTGGACTCCCTACGCAGCATAGGGAAGACCGGGCTAGTTGGAATACAGGGGCAAGTAGCCCTCCTAATGCGTCTGTTTGTGGAAAGATGGCGCAACCAGCCGCCGAATCACTTTTTCTCCCTTTCTGCAAATGTTATTGTTGGTACCCACGAAGGATGGGTCAAAACTGCACTGCTACTAGCATGCAGACCCGTCAACAACAAAGCGCCGAAAACGCAGAGCCCATTGGGTTCAAAACTTTGGACACATAAGACGATGCTCCATTTTATATTTAGGATCACTGCCACTTTTGATTTTTTCCGAGTAGGACAAAAGCGACTGAAAGTTCATGTTTCATTCCCTATTTTTATAAATGTATAAATTGAGTTTACAACGTGAGTGAAAAGGTCATTTTTTGTTTCAACTTGCTGGTAAAAAATGAGTTGCGCGCAGAGAGTCAAGTCGGGGCCCCGGGGATAAAATCTTTGGGGTCTCTTTGCTATCCAGAAATCCTTTTGATGTCTTATTAGATCAATCATATATTCCTTATTAAAATTATTAATTATTTAAAGAAACTTTAAATTAATAGTAATTGGAAGATAATTAATAGAATTAAAATTATTAATTTAAAAGAGTATTATACTTTAATAAATATCCATGCTCTCAAAAATACCAAAATTTTGTTTGGAAGGTTTCGTCACCTCCACAGAGAAACTGTATTTGAAACGTTAACATTTTTGCATGGCGTGTTTCCTCAGTAATGAAAAAAACTATTTTTATTCATACTTCCATGCAAGCAGGCAGCCAAAAAAAATTTCAGAAGCCCAAAAAAGTGGAAATTTCAAAATTTGTTATAGAAAGTCTTGATCTTTAACATTTTGTTAAGGAAAATTCAAAATTTCGGAGGTTGGTTGGCCCATAATCTCTCCGGCTATACACTTTCTTCCACTATTGAACAATGTGTCTCGGGAAAAAAAAATTATTTCTTGTTAAATGAATCTTTTCTACTTTGAGTCATGGCAAACCGTTGAATAACACTGTCCATGCCTACTTTTCTTGCAAAAGAAGATCAGTCAGAAACACTCCTGGTTTTTGTCAAGTGGGTGGTTTATGCTCTAGCTGGCTTTTTATAATTTCATTCAAAATTTAATTTGAAACATCCGGAGGCATAATCTGAATTTGGACTTTTTTTTACAAAATCGACAACACAAATCAAGTATCCTATAAACAGCAAAAGCGGGGGCCCCTTCACAAACTGAGGCCCTGGGGACTTTTCCCCTACTCCCCCTCCCTCTCTGCGCCACTGGTTGCGCGCATTCTTAAGTGCACGTCTTCGAATTTCCCTTCGCTTTTTATAGAACACGTGCACACCTACCCCGTGAGTATCGACCTCTTACCCCGCGATGGGCAAGTCGGCATGCATTTTTTCTCTTACTGCAGGCGTCCGTTAAGCATACACTACACACATAACGAGCACAGAACTCCTTGGTCTTCATAGCCAAATAGCTGCTTCAAAGGTACGAATCAAAAATCAATTAGGACTCAAAACGAACCAGGAACTAGCTCCGATCTCCCCTACACGTCCAGCTTTACTCCAGAAAGGATCCGCCCATCTCCAAGAAAAAGAGAAAAAAAAAGCTATCCTCACAAGCGCCAAAGAAAAAGGACTGGAAGTGATTCTGAGAAAAAATGGGTTGGAACCAAGAAGAAGCAGTAGGCTTGATTCGCGAGGAACCCGTAAAAACTGGCCTACGATTCTTCTTCCGATGAAGAAAACTTTTGCGTTGTTTGGACAGACAATTGCAAACACATCAGAGCCAAATGAAAAATGGCCCCGTTTGAAGTATGCAAAACGTGAATGCCAATAGGAATGCCAAAAATGTTTTTCGGAGTAGCATTTCTTAATAATGTCTGTAATTTAATTTTTTGACTAATCTTCACTTTAAAGGCATTTAATTGTTGACCATTGTAAATTCTAATTATGAGTTAGCACTGTCTCTGTATAACCTAACTGGTTGGATAGTATCCTTTTCTTAGCATGCTAACGTTAAGAAACACGATTCAAGATGTTAGGTCCAATATATTTGCGCTTTCAATAATAAAAACTTGTAACAGTTTCGTGGGTCCGTTGTAACATACAATGATCGTGCCCAATTCTGGTTATTTCTAGTTAAAATTCTACTCACGTGTCAACTGTTATTCCAAAACGGCTTTTATGTAAAGATTCTGTGATGTGTAGTTCCAATTTTTACTGATTTATTTTATTAAATTATGTAAATAGGGATGAACGTAGGTAAAATGAGTCAATATATAAGCATTGCAGATGTATTAGCTATTAAAAGTAGTGGTTTTATTTTGGCGGGAAACTTTTTCTCGTTTTCTTTTACATTTTTTTTTCTTACCCTTCCTTGTAAATGCGTATTGGTGTGTGGGTTTTTTTAATATATCTCTTTCGTTGGTATGGGTCTATTTCGTGTTCAGTGACGGCACACAATTGCGGTGGCTTTATTTAGATGGGACACACCGTAAAGTGTGCAACAAAATCATGAAATACGCTGCGATAAATAAATCAAATAGGGTATAAGTTAAATAATTCATTCTCAGTGGCATCACTCTATGTGCGTCGAAATGGACATTTCACTTCGTTTCTTTTTAAACAATGATCGGCTTTCGGGTCCCTGTACTTGAATAGTGCCACCCTTCTTTCCGTTTAGAAACGCAAAGGCAATTTGGGACTCCTATATTGGAGCGGACTGAGTTAATTTGCTCATTACTTTCCCGTTCGGGGTTATTGATTTTCTGATTAGAAATGCTCCTTTTGATCTTTATCAGATAGAGGGCTGTATACATCGGATGAACAATATTTCAGGAGTAGAAATGAATAAATGTTTTTTCACACAAGTATGCCCTATGAAGGTTGTTTTTTTCTTCTAAACACGTGTCAGTACTTTATGTTCATGGATTACATGCAACTTTTAGCTTCCGAACCTATAGAATACATTTTCTCGGTTTGTCTTTAAATGTTATGGAGTAACTTCTACAATTTTCTTCTACAATTTTTTTTTCTAGAATTTTCACAGGGGAAAAAAACACACAAAGAAATTTTTTTGTTGTCACGATTCGTATATTTCCAAAGCACTTAAAAAGGGTTCAGCCCCGTTGTGTCCAAGTATGAAACAGTGCCTGATATCATCTAAAGCGTTCCTGATGGTTGGAATCTGAAGATGAGAGGATGACTTGTTCTACCTTTAACGGATACTTCACTAAAATGTTCAACCTAATTCTAAAGAAGGTTCATTCGTGAAGAATCAGTCAATTTCTTTAAAAAATCAACAGGATAAACCTCCGAGAGCAGCTCAATTTTTTCGTTTTAAGAATTTTTTGCTCTCGGCTGCTAAAGCAAAACTTGCTGCTAAATGAAACCCCAGTTCAGGGGTCCGGGCCAGCAGAGCGGAAACTTATAATTAAAAAAAAAATTACATTGCTTTTCATGTAAAAAATTTTTAAATTTTAATCAGGAACAATACATATTGAAGATTTCAAACTTTTCATGGCTTAGAAAAAAACAGGAGATGTTTCATGGAGGCAATGAATGAAGACCCTTTGGAACCTTCCGGAGAAGAATTGAGTGACCAGGAGTTTATCAATGCTCGCAACATATCATGAGCAGAATGACATCTATTGGTATGTGTCTATGCAACTGAAAACATTTATCCCGATTCTCTGGAGGAACCAGTACCTCTGTCATAACATGTCTATCCTATCATGTCCTGAGCACCCTAAGTCCTTCCTTTTAATAATTCCAAATGAGCTCGATCCGAAGCAAATCCATTGACAGATGTAAAAGACATAACGCATGCTCAGCATAATGCCTAGTGTAGTGTCTTCAGCAGATCATAAAAATGACCCGAAGAGGAAGATAAAGAAAACAGAAAATCAAGAACATTAGAGCAAGGTGAATAAACAGCAAATTAAATTACAGAAAATAGTAGAGGGAAAAAAGAAAAAAAGCAATGATGCAGTCAAAGTAGAAAAATACCAGAACTAAGAAATCAAGGAAAGCACATGAAATCTCAGCGATGATGGAAACCACAAGATCAGTCAGATGGAAACAGTGAAATTTTAGTTTAAAATATATCAACCTATCGTGAAATTTTTGTTTTATTTATTAATTTACTAGCTGAAGTACCCGTTCTTCGAACGGGAATGAATGGACTTTTTGATATTACGATTTGTGGTGATTACTATTCATTGTAATAAACAGATATAGCAAAATGGATATCGCGTTATATTGTGTCCAATAATCATGCATACCGAATTTCAAGGCAATCGTTTGTACGGTGCAGAAGTCCATGCGGCGTAGCGCAATCTAGTGGCGAGTTTTAGCAAAACGGATACGGCGAAAATATTCTTCGCATTCAGATATCGATGTATACGAATTTTCATGACGATCGGCTGGACAGTCCTAAAGTTCATGTGTTGACGCGACATCTAGTGGCAAGTTATAGGAAAATGGATAGCGCCAAACTCTTCCCCGTGTTCAAATATCTATGTATACCTATTTTCATAGCGATCATTTGCACAGTCAAGAAGTGATACACTGCAGGGCCATCTAGTGGTTAATTAAAGTAATGATTTGCTACAGCGCCGTCAAGTGGCGAGTTATAGCAAAATGGATAACGCCAAAATATTCTCATTGTTCAAATAGCTATGTATACTGATTTTCATAGCGACCGTTTGAATGGTCAAGAATTTGGCCTGCTGCAGCGTCATCTAGTGGCAAGTTAAAATAATAATGCATTGCAGAGTCATCTAGTGGTGAGTAACATCAAAAGGAACGCAGTTAAAATATATTCTTCGTGCTCAAATGTGTAAGTATAAAAAATTTTTTGCCGATTAGTTGAACGGTATAGAAGTTGATGTGTTGCAGCGCCATTTAGCGGCAAGTTACAGCAAAATGGATACTGAAAAATATTCTCCGTGTTCTAATATTCGCTTGTACCAAATTTCATCGAAATCGGTTGGACGATATTCGCATAGCAAACGGCTAAATGGAATAGAATTCGACGTTGTGCTGCGACACCAAGTGGCAAGTTAGAGGAAAACGGATAGCATAAAAACCTTCTCCATGATAAGACTTAGGTGAACCAAATTTCATGGTGATCGGTCAAACGGTGCTGGAGTTTTTCAACCTCATACACACGTACCAACATTCATTTTTATCTATAACCAGTGTCATTATATATACCAGTCTCAAATAAAATCCAGTTTCAAATCAAAGCCTCGCCAAAGTGCCAACATACGCCATTTTGCAAGAGTTTTTTCAGGGAATCATTCAAAGCATTGACTTAGCAGCAATCAATATGGAAAATGGTTCGACCGCCAAAAAGTAAAGCACGCATTTATTTGAAAAGTGGAATCCCTTAATACAGCCGAATTTTTTAAAATTATCAACTATAACGTGTTTTATTCATCGTTACTCCGATGTACTATATGCGAAGATTTCAATTTTCTGAAATTTGGCGGAATTCCCCCAACTTAAATCAATGTACTCAATTGGCGAGAATTCTGAAGATAGATCGCTTGAAATCCCTTAATAACTGCATTATTTCTTCACGAATCATTAAGTTTAACGCTGTATTCTAATAAAACCTTTGCACTTGTTTTCAAAAATCTATTTCCTTAAGCTCTCAATAAATTGTGCCAAGCCGAAAACTGTGCAAACCGCTAGAACTCACTTTCTGGGCATTTGAGCCATTTTATTTTTTTGCCAAACTAAAAAATTTTTCATATTAGCCTCGGAAATCTTCAATTCTTATTGTTTTGCGTATAAAACATTTCATCCCTGCTCTGATTTCCCATGCACACGATATTATAATAAAAAAATAATAATCTTAAAAATATAAACTAACAAAAAAAAATCATTATTATTCTTTTTACTTTGAGAATTTAAAACATTTTATTCGGCAAAATCGCCACACATGGCAACCACGATGCTTATTTCAGACATTTTTGAGTACAGGGGTTACAATTACGGAAAGCTTTTTGCGTGAAAAACATAAAAAATCTCTTAAATTCCGGGAACGGGTGGACTTTCAAAGTTTTAAAGTGGACTATGATTTATTCTATATTATTTTACATATCTGTGCAAAATTTCAGGCTGATAGGTAAATTTTTGTGGATTTTTATACAATCAAATCCACAAACAAACAGAATTTCATTTTATTTATAAGGATTTATTTTTTGTAATGTTGCCTTATTTTATTCAAAATAATATTGTTCAAAATTTTAGTACGCTGTCAATAATTTGATTTTTTTTAAACTGCCAATAAGGGAATATGCATGTCAGTAATTGGTTCTTAACCTTGCCAATAACTGGTTCATTCATCTCAATAATATGGGAAAAAAACTGCTGTTGAATTTTCGCTCATAAAACGGAACTTTTTATTAATTGGACTAAAGCAATGAATGGAATCGATAGTGCAGACCTTGGCCATATAAAAAAAAAACTTTGAAACATAAATATTACTTTATCAATAAGAAAGTTATTAAGAAAATAACTCGAAAATTTCCTTAAAGTGTCAATAACCGGTGCCTTTACCCTACACATTGTTTCCTCCATGCTTCCCCCCCCCCTAGTTATGGCTCATTTTTTCCCCATTTATGCAATAGCAGTATGTTCGGAGTTCTAGGGCTTTGCTTCATTTGCCCGGTGTCAGTTATATATTCGTCAATTTTACGTCAACATTATATGAAGAATGATTATCAGAAGAAAAGTATAAGGAACACTACATTTTACTAAATTAGCACAGAGTGCAATACATAATGCAGACTTTACTATCTCCATACTTATGTAATGGGACCAACAATATCTAAGATGGCAAAAGAACTTAGCAATTGGCAAAGTTTGCCTAATACGAAAATTTCAGTCACTTTATGGTAAAAATACTTTAGATTCCACATATATAGGAATAAAAGATGGAATATATAAAATTATAATTGGATAGGATAATTAATTAATTAAACTGGTATTGTAAAATAACCTGCATTTTGATTTCTTTCACTTGCCCCGTTGTTGCTTTGTTTTGATTCTGTATTTTTTGTCGTTATTTCTGAATTAACTCTTCGAATAAAGGGAAGATTATAAAATCATTAATAAGATATGCACGTTTTGTTCCACGGAGTCTTAGATCCCCTAATGCAGCGTTTCTCAACCTGTGGGGCGCGCAGAGGGTTTGCAGGGGGGGGGCGAGAAAAACCAAAGAGCCAGTAATGATGCACGTTTTTAAAAAATCACCTTATTTATTCTCATTTTGACTCAAAAATAGATCCTTTTTCGCTTAAAATGTTCATTTAAACTTGACTGATAACATTATTTTGTAGAAAATTCTACTCAATGTTCATTGTTAAAGATTAAAAAACTGAATGTATCCTGAAAAATGTGAGGAGGGGGCGCCACCGTCAGTGAGCCTTTGTTAGGGGGGGGGCGACGTTAAAAGGTTGAGAACCACTGTCCTAATGAGATGCAGCACTTTGACAATTTCACTAAGTGGTGTGCCAGTTGAGAGAATATTGCAATGGTGCGGAACAGTCGTACTAAGTTTTACTTTTAAAATGAAGTTGTTTACAATTGATTTACAGTTTCGTAATAGAATCAGAACTGCTTGAATGGCTATGTAAATGGACAACGTGGTTATGGACATCCATATACGCTATTTGGAAAGGATTTTTGAACATAATAATAGAAAGTTTGTGGAAATTGAAGAAGTACTTATAGTATCTCTCTACATGAAACTTAAGCGCAATGGGCCAATAATGGCCGTTAAATGAGTGGGTAAGAGTTATTCTTTTATTAGCCAGCAACGTCAAAATTTCGCCCAAATAGTCCAAATTTGCCCCATCTGGAAACCCTGAATAGAACCAGAGTAAGAAAAGCGACGCTTAAAGTTATCTCCGAAAATAACTCAATTAACAGACTGATCCATTCCTGCCCCGCCCAGACTCCTGCTGTCCCTATCATGACCATCGCGTTGATGACCTTAACAAATGAAATAATATTTTTTTTTTCTGGTGTCGCCAAAGACTACTACTCCCACAAGAAACAGTGAATTTCTATTCGAATGCAGAAGACGACTGTTCATGTGTAACTTCATGTAGTATTTATTTTCAAACTAGCTGCGTGCCCGTTCTTCGCACAGTAGGAAACGAAAATTTTCCTTACATGTGTAATTCGAAATTATTCGTGATGTGGAATTAAAAAAAAAAAAGAGCAAAATTATTTGACTCTTAATGTAAAGTTTGTGTCATGAGTACTAACCTGATCATTGCAGTATAATGACTCAAAAAACTACGTCAGTGTCATTCACTATTAAAAAAGTGGAAAGCTTAATAGTTTGCAGAGAACTCCTGGCTTTCAAAATGTCTTATTTCTACATCATACTGTTTTTTAGGCTCAAGTTGTAGCATTAAATACCTAAGACACTACATGAAATGGAGCACCATTTATTTCTTTCCGAAAATGTACCATATAAGGAAAGTATTGCAATCATGAAAAAAATTCGACTTCGAGATTTTGGTGTATTTACACGTTTTGAGGTCTTCTGAATTCATTTATGCTATTTTCAAGAGATGTTTTTAAAATAGCTGCGCACCGGCTCTTCATACGGGAAGAAAGGAATATTTTACTACTAAAATCATATCTGCATGTGACAAAACAGAATTTCATTTTTAAAAAAGTTCAAGTAATCCCCTCTGTTGAAATGACTGCGGGATATATTAACGCAAATTAGAATTACTTTTCGTTTAGTTGGTTGTAAGACAACCGTTGAAAACGGATAAACACTTTTAATTTCATGAAATATTTATTAACGTGGTACATTGCGATTTATTCATACTATCTTTACAAATCTAATAATACTACCTATTACGTACATTAATACTATCTATACTCGCTTCTCCCTCTTCAAGGCTCCCTTAAAAGAAACAGCTTAGATTATTTGGCCTCAATGGGATCTTTTGATTCTGTGGCGATTCTTTGCAATTTACGCATTAGCATAAATAATAATCATTTCACATAATGGTTGCCATTAAGGAAACTCTCCATATATAATTAATTTATACATAGTTTTATAAGATTGGCGTATTTAGCGCCGTAAACCATTTCATCTTACTGTGGGGAGAAAATATCCAAGGGGTGCCATTTTAAATATCCAATAGCGATATCTTTTATATCCTCCATAGTCCTGTCTCCTGAAAAACATCAAACTGTGTAATCTCGAGGAGCTACTTATTCCCATTTTAATTGTGACAGGGCGTTAGAGTTGCAGAGTTTACAAATTTCACACATTTTTTTTAATTTATGACGTCACTGTTTGACTGCCGTAAAGGATACCCCGGTAGATTAATTTCGGAGTTACTTTCGATATTTCGCATAATTGTTTTCAAACGGTATCATTAAAACTTTGCGTGACCTTTATGGAGGAACGTAATTCAACGTTAAAATAAAACTATACTCGCAACCTGCATGCGTATGTTAGGCAACGCCTGCGCTAAATTAAATGCCAAAAATAAAAATAATAAATAGAAAAATTTTAATATATCGCGCTTTGAAACGAACTTTGTAACTTTTAAAATGAACATTTTCAGCGCCGTGAAAACATTTCAATTTTTAAATAAGCACCGGATTAAAATACCACTTCTAATAATAATAATCGTGAATTTCTTAGTTTATTTCTACAGTAAATTTTAATCAAAATATCGTCTCCCTGTGTTGAAAATAGAGCTGGAATAAATGAGTTAAAATTATGGCGTAATTTTTAGGTATCTTAAAGCATTTGACGTCATAGATCCTCACTTGCGAATTGAAATTCTGATATCCCATTTAAAAACTCGATTGGTTGAAAAAACCCTTTTTTCTAATCCTTTCTGTGGCAACAGCCGAACATAAATTCTCGTGCCCTGATCGCAATGTAATGAATGGCGTAAGATCGCGTTGATGCTATTAAATTCTAAACATTAGGCTGCATTAAAATTCGTAAAAAATCATCTAATTTACATAATTTTTTCGTTTTTATTTTAAAAGAGGGAGAAAAGAATGTTTCACGATTTGTCAAAATATCTAAAAGTTATGAAGGATAGAATTCAAGATGCGACAGTTTTAAAATTATTTTACGAAAAAAAATCGCGAAGCAGATGTTTAGTAAAAAAATTCCTAAAAATCGGTAAATCAGGTTAAGTATTCAGAACAAACTGTTTTTAAAAGAAAATTTTCTCCTCTTTCCGATGATACAAATGCCGTTTTGCTGCGAGCGTAATTTCCGCCGTTATTACGAATTAGGTGAGAAAAAATGCCAAAAATCGCATAAAACATAAAATAAAAAAAAATCTAGGTCGAATTTTGAAAAAATCGCTTCGAGGTGCACAACTACATATTTACATCTTCCCGAATACCAAATTTGGTGTTTCTAGGTGTAGCCGTTTGTCCGTAACGCTGCAGACAGACACACACACCCACACACCCACACACACACACACACACACACACACACACACACACACACACACAGACACCTTCTTTTATAATAAGTAGAGATAATGCATTAACCGTTCAGGAAACATCTGACAGTGTGACTCAGCGTTCTTCCCGTACAGGCATCTTAATGGAAAAACATGGGAGAACAATATAGTTCAATAGTTGTTAATATAGGATACCAATCGCAATCCTATGTAATATATAATGCTGATAGAGTCACTTCGATACGATCTTCATGTTTCAAGGGAAGTATGGAGGATACTACATTTTATTCAATTTGTACAGACTGCAATATTTTATTATTCACAATACCGACTTTTCTATCCCCATGCTTGTATGATCGAACCCAAGGAAAAATAGTGGATTTGCAACTAAGTTCCCGCTGGGTTTCTTTTATTATACTTCGTTTTTATTTAAAAATCCCTCATGTCATTCAGTCTTTGGCATAATGTTTTATATCATTCGAAAGAGGAAGTTTTGTTCTACCGGAATGTATGTTTTGCTCGTTTGTTCCCGTTAATTTATGTTCATTTTCAGTTCACTTAAACAGAATGTCAAGTTGAGAAAAGTGAGTATTTTCGACACCTCCTTCTGTTTGCTTTTAATAAAGGTGATAAGGCCTCAAAAGCTGCTCCTGATTCCACGTTCAAAAATGGAAATTCTGACCTCCAAGACGAACATCGTTCTGGCATTCTCTCCTTTTTGAGTCCAAACCGGATTATTTTTACTAAGGAGATATTGAAAATCTTATTGAACGCTGGGAATAAGTTGTAATTAATAAGGGAGATAGAGTGTTGATTCACTAGATGTTAATTTTTATTTAAAAAGTACACTTTCAAAAAATGAAAAAGAAAAATGAACGGCAAAAACTTATTTGCCAACCCACTTTATGTAAAGGAGTCTCGGAACGAGTCATGAGTCACTTGCCTGACCTCATCCAAACATGGCTGCCAAGCCTCCCTTATCGCTGACTTTTATTTAACTACTAAATATATTTTTCTGGTGGCGTGAAAAATGACGACTTCCCAAGAAACATTATTTTTGTTTGTATGTAGAGAGTGCAGACATCTTTTATCTCCAGAATTTCCATTTTGTTTTGATTTTCAACTCATTTGTCAACCCTTCTCTAAACTTGAGTGTCTGTGTGACAGCATCCTTTCAATACAGGCCTTGTGAAGGAAGCATGAGAAGACAAATATTTCATACATAGAGATCATTTGCAAACGTAACTTGTGCAGCATGGATGCCCTGCAGCCTGTAGTATTTCACCTTTTATCAAGTGGGACGAGTCTTTTATAATCAACCCTATGAACGGAAGCCCGCAAGAAAAATACTGGATGGATCCATAGCCACGAGGATTATTCAATTCACACATGGATCTTTTCAAGCTCTGCCCATTCCGACTCGCCTCTGCCGTTCACATTTAGCTTAACACATCGAAAACATTTTTTTTTAACGGTGTCGTGAAAAATGACTATTTTCACAAAGAGCTAGTGGATTTCTATTCGAATCTAGGAAGTTCCAACATCTTTTCACCAGATTACTGAAACATACTTTTTGTGTAAGAATAGGGGGTTGGAAGGGAAGCGCCGAGATTCGAGCACAAAAAAAAATGAGACAGAAAAAGAACAACATTGTTTATTGACAACATCAACGCTAAGTGCTTCTTTGCAGCAGTGTTCACAACAGATGCTCCAATTTGAGACTAATAACAGTCCTATAAACCCATCCGTTGTTATGGGCTGGAAAGACTGGGTAGAGTAGCAGTAGGCGTAGCCCATTCGTGATCGGATGCATTGACGGAAAAACTCTCGCTGCAACTTCGTTTTCAGCCTTGATGGAGAGTACGAGCAGTGAAAAGGCAGAAATGCATCCACCTAAAGTAAAAAAAAATACATCCATATAAAATCAAAAATAATGACGATGAATCTATTTCAGAGTGGAAATGTGCATGTGTATTCTCAGTCTGGAGTCTCATAAAAGATCAAGATCATCCTTTCTGAGACTCCAGTGGACGATCTCTCGTCGATCCTACCAAGTATGCATATTACTGTTGCGAATTTGACATTTATGAGCCCTTGTCTTGTAAAAATATGTAAATAAGATGAATTGATTTAAATGAATTTTGCATTGCTTTGAAATTTTGAAACTTGTTTTGTTTACAAGCAAAAATCACAAGGCATTCATTTTAAATGACATTTACCACAAAACCGATAGTCATTAAAATGACAGTTTTTAATGGCTAATAAAATTTCTATTCATAGTCGTATGCATTGATGAATCCGTTAAAAAGTTTAATCTATTTCCACACTCCAGTGAGTAAGTCGCCTAACCTCGAAGAAACTTAACAAAAAGAAAATGTGTACTTCAAATATAATATTTTGCTCACAGTACTATGATAAATTTAAATCGATCCCGCATACCCCTCTAAGAGTACCTTAAAAACCACAGTATTTTTCTTTTCAAGGAATAATACAAAATGATTTAATAAATACAGCGAATGTCTGAGAAAATTAGTCACCAAAAAAAAAAAAAAAAAAAAAACATGCACACTGGAACGAAATAAAAGAATATAAACAAAGTTAGAAAATTCGTGTCGTGGACGGTTAAAAAGGAAAAGAAAAATGGGAAGTAAGAGGTAATCATTCTGGCTAAATGCTAAGAAAGCGTTCGTGATCATTTTTTATGCGGCTTAAACTGCGTTTTGGATGTTTAAAAACAAACAAAACAGCTCTCTAAAGCATGCTATCATTACCATAATTCAATTTTCTACGGCTTGGATTTGCTAAAAAGGTAGAAGAACATTCGAGAGGGTTGGACTCTTATGTACTTTTCTCTGAAAAAATGATTTCCCTTAAAATACTCAAGTCGGTAGATTGACTAGGGAAAAAATAGGTTAAGAATTCTTCTTATAAAATTTTTCCGCTAAAAATTTTAAGACAGGTGCTTCGAGTAAGATTTGTCTCTTTTTTCTGTTCTTTTTTGCTCTATGTGTTTCAAAAGATTCTGTTATATAATTTATTTTAAAAATACGATATTTGAAATAGCATTAGAAAAATGGCACAATTTGGAGCCATTGATGGGTAACGCGCAGGTTA
The DNA here is from genome assembly GCA_038373885.1 of Cheiracanthium punctorium. Lineage (NCBI taxonomy): Eukaryota > Metazoa > Arthropoda > Arachnida > Araneae > Cheiracanthiidae > Cheiracanthium > Cheiracanthium punctorium. The sequence continues at coordinate 134,678 of JAWZYV010012242.1, read as the reverse complement.
ATATTTTTATGCTAATAAACTATAGCAAATGTTTTCAAATAGCAGATTGAGTAGAAACATGGAAAACACCAGCGTTATCTGGTAGTAGTACTTGATATTCTCACTATTGGAAAAATTGGGTAGTCTGAATAGTGTCTTTTTAAAATCGACTGATTCAAACAAAGCAATCACTGTATGCGTGTGTATATATTTATATACATACGTATTGTTTGTAAGAACAGAGGTGGAGCTCAATAGGCTGGTGCATGCTTTAACATCTTCATGTGTTCAATAGTCAGTTTTGTGCATTCACCATGAAAAGAAAACATACTTTGTAAGACTCCACTTTATATGTCATTACATGGAAGCAAGAATTATAGTGCATGTTAGATATCACTAGAAAACCGAGTTTCTTAATTATTTTAAAGAAAACCAACTTGTGGCGACATGATCGAGACATGATTCAAAATGATTACATTTTAATAACTGGAATCTGAAGATTTCATGAAGATATCAGTGATCCATCGAGGCCTCCATCATTCCGTTTCCTTCTGTCATTTTGAATAAATGCTATCTTTTGAGTCTTTTCGTAGTACCCATAATGGCTGATAAGATGATGGAACCATGCTTAATATTTAAAAATGAAGGACCCATGATGAAAAATGAATACCTATTTTACAAAAAGAATATCCGCAGTGAATCCAAAATAATGGTTTTACCTTTCGTATGGGTCCCATCATAATCCCAGTTCTCTTCATTTTCTCACCAGAGACTCGTTGAATGCATCAGAAATGCCCATAGTGTCACTTAACTGGAGAAAAAGTGTTCGACAAACAGGACACTCTCTAATTGTAAGTTATTATTCACAAAGAGGTACGTAAAGTGGGTGAAATACCTTCCTTTTATGGATTCATTGGCTTTTGGAAAGATTCGTTTCTCTAAAAACGACGCGTCTTCTTAGCATTTGTCCATTCAGCTAATAGTAGCAGCACACATTTCGATCCATCCTTTCGAACAGTCATCGCCGAAGGGAATCACTGAAATGAAGCTATTGAAAGCAGGGTGCGAATTGACGGGGATCGTCCCCGGCTGAAGAAAGTAATACTCCTGGCAAGAGAAATATGAATGGATCCAAGCCAGGGATACTATGGATCCCCTGCTGAAGAAATGTCAAACGGGTGAGTGAAGATTTGGGATTGAAGTCAAGAAGTCAAAATGAAGGTTGTAGGTTATCTTTTGTTACTATACTCTAAGGTGACTGCCTTAAAATTTCGTCTCTTTTCTAAGCTAAAAACTCTCAACGGTGCACCTCTCCAATACAGGTACATTGTATGCACTGGCGGCTCCTTCATTGGAGCACGTGAACCCCCAAAGGAAAAAAAAACTGAAGAATAAACACATTCACAAATTAAATTGAAAGCAAATATGAAGCACACTTCTAGATGGATGTGACTTTAAAACGTGAGTTTGACTCTCCCCCCCCCCCTCCTCCTACTTTTATTAAATACGCTTATTATAGCGAACGCACTGTAGTGAGGTTACTACAACTCAGTCTAATCAGTCGCACCTGCGAACGGACATTTTTACCTCTGAACCGCTCTCTGGGATCAGAAGCTAGAGATGAGTTCGGGCTCATTTTTTGAAGCCCGAGCCCGAAGACTTTTAATTCGAGCCCGCCCGAGCCCGAGCAATATTATTAAAGTTGGAGCCCGAGCCCGCCCGAGCCCGAAATTTCAGCTAAAGACAAATAAAATTAACTACTTCATTAAGAGGATACAATAAATTTTGGAGCTTCACACACCTTCTAGTCCCCCGTGCCGCTATTTTTTGAAATAAGTACGTCTATTTATCCCATGAATCACTTTTTAAAAACTGTTTCAAGGAGTATGTTCAACAAAGAAGAAATTTTTCACGAGCCCGAGCCCGCCCGAGCCCGAACGCAATCGTGAATTACAGAGCCCGAGCCCGAGTCGGGCCCGGGCTCGGGCTGAGCCCGTCTCATCTCTATCAGAAGCCCAGACAGCTGAGAGGAAGCACGGCACTCATGAAATCGGTCCGTTCGCACAAATTCATTGTGCAGCCATGGCCACTTTTTTGCGGTATCGCTTCCGGATTTTGCCTTGGTTTGTTACGTTCGGTTAGTTAATTCCTTTTTATTTCAATTTTCTTAATATTTTTTTTTTATTTCTACAATTTTTCACTACATTATTTTTTTACAAACGAGTGGCAATCATTAAGTACGTGTTTCGGAGCTCAAGCAATAGCATTTTTCAATAGTATCCTTTGAAAAAATATTGAAACAAAATGAGTCAAGACAGCACCTTTACTAAAACTTATCTTGGCGACGAAATGTAAGACCCAAGATGACTTGTTTTCTTTCCGTTGCGTGCATTGTTTTCCTTTAACGGCTGGAAACGCAAATCTATTTTAATGTGTAAGGTGCGTCGTATCTGCCTGTTAAATTTTTGAAATTTGTTTCGTGAACCTCTTTTTAAATCACCCACGAGCCGCCACTGATTGTATATAGCTTTTGTATCTGTGATTCCATAGAACAAACAATCTATGACTTTTGTTTGAATATAAGTCAGTTCCCACACGTGTCGGCGACTGCATTTATCAAGAAATATCATGTGAGAGGAGCATTTGCATCTTCTCTCCTTTTCCTTTTCAAGTGTCCCTCCCCGGAGAATGTTTTCTTTCAAATGTCCCCCCCCTGGAGAAAATGTTCAGTTCGCACCCTGATTGAAAGATTTCATGTGGATCCATTAGCCACACTTCAGCGTCTGATGCAATTATAGAAAAGCTAAGAATATCTTCATTTTCGAACTTTTCAATTTCCTAATTTGTAGCGAAGGAATGGAAAATGTTCAGGTGATCCAACTAGCTTAAAAGGGAAGTTTTCTCGGGAAAGAGAAAACGACCCTTAAGAAGGAACGTCTGAACAATTGAAGCAAGACAAGTTGATTAGGAGGTATTTTGCGTCTTTCGAAGGAAGATTTTATACGTCTATTCGCGAAGATTTCATGAAAAGCATTGGGTTCCGATGGAAAAAGAAAGTTTATTGCAAATCCCGGCAGTGAAAGGCAGTGCTTGCTTTCGAAATAATGAATCATAAGTTTCCTTTTACGAATGTAATAAGGAAATATATTTTCGAAAAATTTTGTCAGAGACTAGCGTTGGTACGCCAGATGTTTAAAGAAAAAAACACCAGTTGCTTAGTATTGAAGCTATGAGTTTTGGACGCTTCATTTGCTTACTGGTATAAAAACGTGAGTTTTAGAAACGAACACACATGCGTTCGGATATAAAAAAAACCTCTTTAAAGTAGTCTCCTGACAGTAAGGCAGTCTGTTTCAATAGTTATGTTTTGGTTCATGTATGACAAAACCATTTTTAAAAGCGAGTTTAAAAATAACCTATACTAAAATCGCATCTCTTTTACACGCGTATTGGTTATTTTTTAAATTTTCACAGAAATCGTTTTGCTATTAAAAAAATCGCAAGTTATTCTTCAGCCGAAATGTGTTGTTTGAAAATGAATTGGACATACACGATAGGGGTCATTTTTCTCTCAATTAAGATTTTTGGGTCCCTGCTTCAAAACTGACCGATAAACTTGTATAAAAATAAAATGGATGCTAGAGTACTTTAAAACACTTGTTTTAATTTTTTTATAACAGGATGAAACATACTCTTTATAAATTTTATCCACTTAAATAATTATTTTTATGCAATAAATGTCATCCCCCTGTGTGTCCCTACCTCCACCTAACACAAAATGAGTTCCTAAAAGTATAGAATTTAATTATATTAGTAAAATATTGGTTGTTAAACCTTTTAATAATGACTATACAATACTTAAAACTGAAAAAAATTAAGAATTTTCATGGTTTATATTTTCCTGAAAAAATAATAAAAAATGTCCTTTGGTTTTGGTGTCCTATTACCCTGTGATAAAATGAAAATAATGAATCCCATACTTGGCAACACTTACGCTATCCCAGAATTGAGTCTTCGAATAGAGGTATCCTAACAAAGGAGCCATCTTGGTTTGTTCTTTCGTAGGAACAAACGTGGTCAAGAAAAATTTGAATGTAAGTTAAAACTTAGCAAGTACTTTTATTGATTGTCATTACCTTGTTTTTCCTATTTACCTTAGATTTATGATGGAAGCTCAGACAGCTCTTGGAATCTCAAGTTTTATTTACATTAAGATTTTCGAACTATTTTCAGGTGCAATTGATTTCTGTGTCTATAGTTATGATAACATACAAGCAAACATTAATTTTTGTCATTCCCCTGTTGTCATGTACTTGTCACATGTAAGACAGGAGAATGATAATTGTCTGTAATTTTTGAAAATTGTGAGAAATTATTGCAGTCATTTCAATCGATTATTTCTCAGAAGTTTTAATGGAACAGTTACCTTTTTAAATGTAAAGTAGATGGTTTTGTTTATCCTACTGATCAAAACCTAAAAATATGTATTTCAAAATTTTAATATTAAAGCAAAGACATAATATATAGGTGCACTGCTGTAAAAAATGAAATAGTAGGTAATTAACATGTTATTTAGACCTAGTTTTCAATCCTATAATCAATATAATGATTAAAAATTATTTTAATTTGATAAATCAAAATATTTAACTTTAAAATAATAATCCTAAATGAAAAACTAAAGCAACTGTTTTTTAACGCATTTGCAAATTTGCAAGTCAGTCGATCGAAAGGTGTGAATTTTATTACATTTTTTGGGTCACTTTTTCATAAATTGGAAAAATTGCGAATGAATGCGTTCAAAAGTAAAGCTATAACATAGATGCGACAGTGTGAAGTTAAAAATGGCAAAAATATAGCAATGTTAAAATATCAGAAGGTGGATTTTTCAGATTTTTGAATGAGCACAGATCGTTTTCTTTCTTTATTTTATTTTGACGTAATTATGAAACATTTCAAGCCGATCCAAACAACGGTGTGTATTTTAATATGCTTTTAGACCATTCACTTTTTAACATTTTGGAGTCATGGCGCTAAGAGTTTTGCTTTAGAGTGGTTAAACCGGAATTGTTCCAGAGTCAGTGAGTCAATGATCAGCGTAACTAGTTGGTAATATTCCTTCAACTTTCTCCACAAAACAAATTTAAAATAAAGTTATGTTTCCTTATTCTTGTTTTCACTATAAAAATTTCCGAAATAGAAAAAATAGTTTGTAATTATATATGTATATCATTACTCTGTAAGTGCCATTCCCCTGTTACTGTTTGTCATTATTTTCCTGTAGCTGTCATTCTCCTGTCTACTTGAAAATTAATATTTCATTTTTATGAGTTTGACATTGTAAAAGATTTTTACTGTCAGTATTTTACTAGAGACATCACATGACTATAATAAAAATTTAAAAAAATATATATTTTTTAATATAATCTGTTTAAATTTCCCCGTTAAGAGAAAATGACTCTTATACAATTAGCTTCAGTATTTAAAAAATTCCATATTGACCCTTCTAAAGTAATTTTTTTCTGGTATCACCTTTTTAAACATTAGCTCGTAATAACTCATTCAAATAGCCATATTCTAGTAAACTGCCCTAAGTATCGGAATTGAACTCAATTTTAAAGCCAATAATTCCATAATCAAATTGCTTTAAGCACTGCCGCGTCACCTACCTCTGAGTACGAATATGAGAAATAAAAATTATTGTTGATACAGGGTGTCCAGTCATTCACCAAAAATTTGAATTATTGAGTAAAATGAGAAGAGATAAAACAAAAAAATATTTACTTCAGGTATAATGACACGTATTCCTATTGAATGCACAAGAGTTTCGAAGTGCTTCTTATTACTTGCAACAATAGGGCGATGCCCAAGATCCAAGTTGAACCAAAACTGAACGAATAGTTCGCAGTGTGATGGCCCAAAATTTCAGCAGAAAATGAAAATCCTCCGTGAGTGGGTCCAATGCGGCATTTTACTGTTGCAAACTGCTTGCCAAGATGCGAACTTTTACTGAAAACTGCTTGCAACTTCGTGCCTGTCTAGTGCTGCGTCACAGCACAAAATGAAACCCCGTATTCATTCAAACTTGTTCAAACTCGTTTCGTCAATTCTAAACCACGTAGTATTGCGTTAACAAATGTTACATGAGTAGGACGCTCCAATAAACAGATACTGCAGTTCAATTTTTCGGTTCATCGCTGGCCACCCTGTCAGTACATGTATGTTTAAACAATCAAAAGCCTTCTTTTGAGATTAAACATTGTGTGCAAGTGCATGTCCTATTTTATGAGTATCCAAATGACATTACAAGTTTTCAAAATTCATATCTTCACTTACTTTTAATTATTAAACTTTCTGAAATAGAGGACGCACGCATTTTGTCTCAAGTATGCACCTCCGTTTACTAGAATACTTAATTTAAAGTTGACTAGTTTAAGATTTCACGTAAAACTTTGATTCATTAACGAAACTTTTCTTGAAAGCAGATAGTTCTTAAGTCATTTCGCTCTTAAGATACGGATTCAATTTATGAAGCATTTTCCTATGTCGGCTTTGTTGCTAGAATAACTGCTCCGAGGTATTTATTTATGCATAGAATCTTAAGATGAAAACGCGAGGGGCGTACTTTGAAAGATAATAATCTTTACTGAACAGTTTATCGATGTTCACTATTTAAACACCAGAAGGTTAAGGCGTCGTGCAGCTGAAAGGTATGAATGCATTATTACATGAAACAATAGGGAACGGAAAATAACTGAAGAACAAAAAAACGTTTAAGTCGTGTTCAGACCGTTTTTCTATCAGTAAAGGTAAATCAAATAAGAAATTTATATTTAGTAACGGCTGATTGGAAAAACTATTCCTGATATTAACATTCATAGAAAATACTCAGAGAATCCATTAAGTTTATTTGAATAAATATAGTTGACTATTTCAAAGGAGAATGCAGCTAATCTCCTTTTGAAAGCAAAAGAATGATGAGCACAGTGTGGTCCTAAACTGCAAGTCAAAAATATCAAGACAGGTGGAGGGGACCTAAATAAGCAGATTTCGTAAAGGATTGTGTGTGGAGTAATGCCTCCCAGAGCGGGTAGAAAATGCTTATGATTGTGGCGTAAAAAAAAACCCTCGCTTGCTGTTTTCATCACGGATACTCTGCATCGTTTCGGCTGACATGAATTTCATGAAGGGTGTTGCACAAGGAAATGGATTAGCTGCTCAAAGGATATACATGTACAGGGAGTGATTACCGGATAGGAATCAGCCAGATCGCGAACATTCGAGAGTCTTCATCGTGAGTGACGCACGAGTGGATCGTTTTCTGCTTCCAGGCGTAGCACTGGTATTGGACGATATCGCAGGACGACAGCAATGGAAGAACGAGTACTAAAAACAGAAGAGGATAATCCTGCGAGAAACCTGAGAGCTGTAGGACGTGCGTTAGGTGTGAGCCATCCAAGTGTCTTGAGGACTTTACATGAAGACGGCATGCGTCCGTATCATTTACAGAGAGTGACCCCTGACGATTATCTGCCACGTCTCAACTTTGCTCGTTGGTACCTACATCAGACAATCAAACCTTCCTTGCAGATGTTTTATTGACTAATGAGGCTACCTTTACGCGGTCGGGTATGTTTAACATCCACGATTCGCACCTGTGGGTTCATACCCAGATAGCACAGCAAACTTGCATCAAACTTGCAGCAAGCTTGATTTATCAAGTCAATAAGCTTAAAAATTCCAATCGTGTAAGCTTGATGCAAGCTTGAATCAAGTGTTCTAGTTTACACTTGCCCAGCTTGCATTAAGCTTGACATTTCAAGCTTAAATCAAGCTTGACATTTCAAGCTTAAAAAATTTTCTAAATACACGGGGCGCCCGCTGGCTAACGCGATCCACATAATTTATTTTTCCGCGCATTTTCCCCCTCCACGCTGAAATTTCAATTTAATTTAAGTCCATCGAGTGTTCGTGGCTAGAATAGAACCCGGGCCCTTTGGCTTCGCAGTCGAGCACGCTATCCATTCCGCCACCGGCGCCTTGTGCAGCTCTGACTAAAGTTTGAAGTGACTTACCACGCTGTTTTCTCGCCAGATTATAAGTGGGCGATGTGTTATTTGTTTCTTTTATTTTTCCATGGGATGCATCAAAATTAAAATAATGTTATGTGTGATTTTGAAATCAATTTCGTAGTATAATTGTATTTTATTTTGAAGAATTTCCATATTTGGAAATATAGAATGGGTTTACTTACTTAACACAAATTTTGTGTTAAGTAATCTGAAATGAAAGAAACAGATAGTTAAACGTTACTTCGAAATGCTATATCACAGTTGCTAACATGTATGGAATACAAACACTTTAGTCATTTTTGTAAATATTTCTTAAAATAACAAATAATTGAAAAATTTTGCTATTTTTTAACGCTAAAAATTCTCTTTACAAATGTGGTTATTTTCCTACATATTGGTATGCTATATTGATATAGAGCATTTCGAAGAATTAAAAATAAGTTTAAATTAATTTATACAAATGTAAATTTGAATTATTTTCATTGTTCATACTTTATAATTAAAAAAATTATTTAACTTCTGAATTTTTTTTTATCCTTTGTAATTTTATTTTAAAATTACAAAAGTGTAAGATGTAAGATTTTTGGGCCCTAAAATCTGTAGGCCCTGGGCAGTTGCCCCGTTTGCCCTGCCGGTAATATGGCACTGGTAATAAAAAACCCATCCCCGTTAAAACACATCTTTTACGAACTTTCAACAAATTTGAGGACGCTAGACAATTAATGTCCATTCTCATTCACAGATGGCGCCATCACCGCACTTTGCAAGTGAAAATCCAGCTTAAGCCAACCTTGCATTGCCAAGCCAAATCTCAAGCTTGATTTAAGCTTATGTGCTGTCTGGGTAGTGAACCACGTAGGACAATAACACTACTAAGAAAGATTTTCCATTAATATTTGGGCAAGCATGGAGCACAATAACTTAGTAGGACCGTCCATTCTAACTAGTAGTTTATCTGGCCATACATTCATCTTCCTACAGGCGGTCTTGCTTGAAATTCGGGTCGATATCCCTCCAGCTGTTCGCAGGCGAATGGGGTTCCAGCACATAGAGCCTCCACTCCCTTCAGTCGAAACGTCAGGAATCCCCTGGATGCAGTTTACGTCCAGCACGTTCTCCTCATTTAACCAGCTTGGATTTTTTCTTTTGGGGTCGTATTAAAAGGCTCATTTTCTCAAGATCTTGTTGCCCTCTTGTATCTTGTGGATGGACATGGGATCGACATGCCTGGCGTCTTTTCGAATGCACGCCGATCCATGAGCCGTCGATGGGTATCGCTGTGGGTGGCCGCTCTGGGGATCCCCTCTTGTAAACTGTTAATACATTTTTGTTTTCTTTTGTCTTTACTTGTCTTTTCAGTTTCTTGCGATTCATACTGCTTTACAAGCTACCGCTTTCACGAGTCATTATCGTATGAACTTGGGTACTATTTATTATTTTTATTTTTTAATAGCTGGTAAAAATGTAGACATCGCGTTGCAGAAGAAAATCCAAGAACCGCTGGTCACCCTCCATAACCAATCACAAGGCTGGGCCGTGGAGACACACAACTTTTGGCACAATGGGAAGGACGATCGAATAAAATGGGTGATAGGATCGGATAGCGGGCACGACAGGATCCGATTCGATTTTTCCTTTTCACACATTAAAAAACCACATTTTGAAGATTCCCAAAAAAATAGGCTGGTGGTGGCCCATCCCATTTTCAATTCACCCATGCAACGATGTCGAAAAGGAGAACTGTTCCCTTTAGATAAGGAATTTCTCACATTCACTTTAGACTTGAGACGCGTCACTTTATTTTCTCCATCTGAACATCACTGATTTACAAAATTCTGCATTCTACATTTAAAAATTTACAATACACACTCAAAAAGAACGTCATCTGGGGAAGCATACCTCTAAAAACATTAGGGCGTGCATGACCATCCGTGCCTACGTACCGGTGGCGAAGGTCGCCCCACTTAAAAGTGAGCCACACCGAGTTCCAAGTGAAAAACCAAAAAGCCGTTAACGAAGATTCCAAATGAACATGTAGAAACCACGAGAAAATGGAAGCCATCACGAAAGCTTAAGGCCACTTTCCACTTCAAGCGTTTGCCGTTGTACAAAGTATTTGAAAGGGGATATTCGGCCGACAAAGAACTGTCCACCGAACAATAGAGGAGGGAGGTGTGAAATCGCACTATTATTCACGGTCCCCAATTACCTTTTGTCGGTTTAACACCGGAGTATCTCCGTCTTTCTCTGCGCTGGGTAAAATTTATGGATTACAAATGAGAATGGACCATTAAAGTCTTCCCACTGGTTTTGGCTGGGGGTAAACGCTCGAAGTGGAAAGTGGCCTTTCTTATCGAAAGTATAAAACCACAGAAATGCACAGCTGTATGGAACATCTGCGCGAGAAGACTGTATGCGACAGAGAGGCACCCGAAGGATGGAAACATCACGCAGTCAAGCTAAAGCAGAACGGAAACAGCAAAAGACATACGCTTCAGTTCCAATTATTATTATTCTTTTCACCGCTACAAACTGTAGAGGCGTGAGAAAAGAAACAAACGCGTGTTCTTCTGCGAAGAGACCTTAGAAAAGAAAAAAATTCAATTTTGATTTGGACGATTAGAGATTATACTTATTAAAGTCATTAAAATATCTCCATAAAAAAATGGGTCCGATGCAACCTAAGAGCAACAGGACAGTCATTATCGCACACCTAAACCTGTACCTATACGAAATCTGCTTATTGGGGTCCCCTCCAGGGTGCGAACTGAACATTTTCTCTAGGGGGGACATTTGAAGTAAATATTCTCCAGGGGGGGGGACACTTGAAAAGAAGAAGGAGGGAAGGTGCAAATGCTTCCCTCACATGATATTACTTGACAAATGCAGTCGCCGACATGTGTGGGAACTGATTTATATTCAAACAAAAGTCATAGATTGTTTGTTCTATGGAATCACAGATACACTTGCTACATACAATGTACCTGTATTGGAAGCCACCCTTGAGGGTTTTTAGCTTAGAAAAGAGACGAAATTTTAAGGCAGTCGCCTTAGAGTATAGTAACAAACGATAACATACAACCTTCATTTTGACTTCTTGACTTCAATCCCAAATCTTCACTCACCAGTTTAACATTTCTTCAGCAGGGGATCAATAGTATCCCTGGCAGGGATCCATTCATATTTCTCTAGCCAGGGATATTACATTCTTCAGCCGGGGACGATCCCCGGCATCCCCCCCGTTAATTCGCACCCTGGTCCCCTCTACCTGCCTTTACATTTTTCGCCTATACAGGATGGTCATAATGAAACTGCAAGTGTTCAAGGGGTGCTGGAGAGAAAACTACCGGGAATATTCCAGTGAAACCGGGTATCTACACGTTTCAGAACATGCGCAAGTCAAATATGCAAAAAAAAAAAAAAAAAAAAAATCGCCATTTTCAACCGATAGAGGGCGATATACCGTGTTTCAATGCTTATGGACATCGTGTATGCACATTTTAAGCCTATCGAACAGTGTCAAAACAAGACCCCATATTGTCATGGTCCATCCTGACTCTGAATAAGAAGAAACGTGCATTGTGAGTGAAGATATTCTATCGGGATGGCAGCCATTATTCATCTACTCTGAAAGAATACCGGCGTATGAAGCGATTCAGAAGAGGTGCAATGAGTGTCCATGAGAATCAATAAGGGTTTAATTGTTTTCCAAAGCGTCTTTATGAATGGTTTAATGTGTGATCTTAATTGACGTTCATTTTTGATGACATGTTACTGTAAGATTACTGTTAATGACTGAAGCGAATTGTGTGGAATTTTGATAAACTGCAAAGGATGTTTTTGTTTATTTTTTTTTTTTTACTCTTAGAATGTCACTATGTAATATGGGTCTATCGGTTTTGGAAGTTGTATAGGCCACCGGTGAGTTTTGAAATACGGTACAGAGCCGTCTATCGGGTGAAAATGACGATTTTTTTTTTGCATATTTGTCTTGCGCATGTTCTGAAACGTGTAGATACCCAGTTTCACTGGAATATTCTCGGTAGTTTTCTCTCCAGCACCCCTCGAACACTTGCAGTTTAATGATAGCCACCCTGTACTTTAGAACCACCTTGCATATTGAAAAATGGATGCGGCCTATCAATAACGTATTCTGGAGTCCGATCTTCCTGCGTGATGAAACCTGTTGTGCATATCCGTAGAATGAATAAGAAGCTGCACAGAAATAAGAAATACGATTGAAATTTTCCTACTCAAGGAAATAATGAATAAAACCACCTACAAACGGCGAGTCCGTATTCTTCTTCCCCTTTTCGACTCTTTTTAAAAGTTCAAAAAAAATAAATTACAGCTCATTTTCGATGACACAATGCCTTCAACACAGTTTTTTTTTTTCACCATTTTGCGTAGAATTTAATTACTTTCGAACTTATAATTTTCAAGATTAACGTTCATAGAATGAGTCAATCATTTTCGAAATCACGCAGTGTTTCGATGAAAATTTTTTATTTTCTTTGTAGTTCAGATAAAACGTATACTACGCTTGATTTTCGGATTTCATTAAAGTAAATTTCGAAGAACGGGCATAAAATGGGATATAAAAAATAGGATACTCCCGAAAAAGATTTTATCTGGAGAATTAATGTTTTATGACACCTGCTCAACTTTGAACGAGTGCAATTTCTTAGAGTAGCTCAGTGTAACCTTTGGAGAAAAAAATGCAATTTCATTTCTGCTCCACGCAAGATAAAGTATATCTAATTATTTTAACAGTGATTTTTTCCACAAAAGAAAAGAAATGTTTCGAAACACCGGATTAAAAATTCAGTTCCGAGTCAAAAAGTATCAATGCGAGAACCAATAGCTCGAGAACCGTAAGCAAAAATCGATTGGACCCAGATATAAAAAGAACTGCATTTATTTCATTCAATCTGCAAAATGAATTTACAAGTCCATTTGTTGGACTCGGCGTTTATTGTATCGGAAATAAAACCTTCATTCATTTCATATAGACTACATTTTTATGAAATATAAGACCTTTAATTCTTCCCATAATTATCGTCTAATGAGATTGACTCGAAAATGCCATTTTTTTCTTGCATTGCATAGGCATGTACAAAATGAATGAAATAATTTTTGTAGAGCTTTCATAATCCGATTTGTTCAACACCCATAAAGGGCACAATTCTTTTTGTATTTATTTTCAGAAGTTGTACCCGACACTGTCACTCGCGTAACTGACTCGGGGTGTAGCGATGGGTCTTACCCTTCTCTGGAACATAACAAGTTAACCCTTTAACGCGCAGTGTTCCCGCTCTGGGAACACCCAACTCGGACGTTTTGACTGTTGCCAGTCACAAAGAATAGATTGGATTTCTATAAAAATAGTAGTTGCGGGTGACCTAGCTCCACGAGAATCCTTTACTTTTGAGCACATCCTTTCCCGTCCAAAAAGGGTCACGATTCTTTTGAACACCACTGACATCTGCTGAAAAATGGAAGAATGCGAGAACAGCTGCAGAGATTGCCCAATGCTGGAAAAAGGGCAGCCGTTGCCAATGCTCGACTGAACGACCCGCAAGAGGGCGGACGATCGAAACGTTCATTGCGTGACACAGATCGAGAGACCCTTTTTTGACGACAGCTGGCTGTGCCGCACTGCCAGCGGCGTCCAAAAGGGTCTCGAGATCGGTGGCACGCGATGAACGTTTCGACCGTCCGCCTTCTTGCGGGTCGTTCAGTCGAGCAATGGCCACGGCTGCCCTTTTTCCAGCATTGGGAAAGGGTGTCGCCTCAAAGGGTTCATAAAACGAGGTGGAGACTAGAGGTCTGCGCCGCACGGAAATTCGTGGCGGCGGCGTAACGACCTCAGAAACCCGGCGGCACGCTGCGGCGTGGGAAAATTTTTGAAAAAGAGCATAATGAAAATAGGTGTATGCGTACAAACACACACATACACACACATCCTAACACACACATCCTAGCACACATACACACACATCCTAATATAAAGTGACACTTATCCCTGACTCACAGATTCACTGACTCTCTAAGAATTCCAGACAACCACTCGAAGATAAAACTTTGACCAATGAAACTTTTGACCAATGAATTGAAACTTTTCGTCCAATGCTTTTATGAGCGCCCGTTGTCATTGCCTCCACAACGGGCTTTGACTTCTAGTATATATTTATATGTATAAATGGATATTTCTGTAAGACTATGAAAACTTAGTCTTGAGTAGGATGCTGTTGTGTTGTGTCGTTGTGGGATGACGGCCCATGAGCTACACGTGGGCTCTCCAAGGGGTGGGGTGCCCTCCATGGGGGGTCTTACTAAGGGGTCCTAACCCGTATCTACGCTCCATTTCGGAGGATACCTCAGAACAGTTAGGTCGGCGGAAGCGACCTGGTTTTGAATCAGGCACCTTCCGTCTGCCAGTTCAGAGCGCCATGCTCTCGGCCACGGGTGGGGCTCCTGAATAGGAGCTTGCACTTGTGGTAAACTTTTAAAATAGGACTACTGCAAAAGTGAAAAAATAGATTTTTCTCAAATTCAGACAGGTTTATATTGTTTATATTGGCACATTCACGATACATTTAATTATCAGTACACGATGGATACATTATTTGCATTTTAGCGGGGTTCTTTTTCCTTCACAACCTTCTTATGAAACATGCCAAACTGATTATGTTCTTTTGAGATAGAATGCCATGTTTAAACAGTTTTTAAAGCAATGAAATGACGCCACTGACTCAAAAAATTTAATTGTATCTTGACGAGTGATTAGCGTTAACCTTTTACAGACCGAATTCACATCCAGGCCTATTTTAAATTAATTTTTTGCATATTTTGTTTTCTAATCCGTTCATTAAAGGATATGAATCCTTTAAAGTGGGGGGGGAAAAACTGTACACGATTTTCAGTGTGTTCACAACTAGGAACATTGCCCATTTCTGACGAATGACTTCTGACGCACTTTTACATTTATTTTACAAACGGAATAGAGTGTCGGGTAGTTTAAATGATAAGTGAAATATTAAGAATGAATGGAAGGTTTATTTATAAATTGAAGTAAATATTTGAATCAAGTTTGAAGAGGAGGAGGGCTGTATCAAGATAGCTTTGTAAAAATTTTTGAAAATGGCCATTTTTATGATTTTTTTATCCAGTTTCCCACTAATGATAGGTGTTTCAAAAAATCAAGTCATCTTTTAACTATACCTGCTATTTTTTATTATTTTTTTATATATATATTTCCAATTGAGGTCATTGGCTTGTAAAAAGTTAAGAAGTATCGAGATAAAAATAAGCGGCTGAAAGTTTAGGTGCAATTTTTATAAAAGTTTTGAAGCCGATTGTACGTCGCTGTGTACAATCGACGTTGTTCGCCGGCGCGGCGGCTTGGCGCGGCGGCGCAGACCTCTAGTGGAGGCTCTCAATTAGAAACATAAATGACCCTATCCAGTTTCGCTTAGGAGAAATCTGTAATGAGTCCGTTGAAGGAATGGAACTGTAAATAATGGAATAATTCATTCAGAATCAACATACTGTTGGGTTGTTCGGAAAGTCATTTCGCTTTTTCGTACGTCAATATTTTATCTAGACAAAACTATTGAAGATAATAATACAAAATTCGGCAAGGATGTGAGTTACTAGGTAGGGTGTAGGTGCTAGATTGGAAAACATTTTCCAAAATTCTTAACGTATGGGGGGATAGGGGAGCGAAACACCCCTTTCACATATCCTGCGTGATCTCAAAAAAGAAAAGAGATATCCATAAAATTCTTGCTGTAAAATACAGCCCTCGCGAAAGGCTAAAAATCGATTTCAGAACATTTCGAATAGGATTCTTCATGGAGGGTAGACGTTAAAAAAGGGGGAGGGTGTCCATTTTTTTTAAAGAATAAAAAAGCATTATTTATAAAATGATCCCTTTAAAATTTTACAAATATGGGTCCTATGCCTAGGCACAGCATGTTTGTAAATCGGTGCTTGTTGAAAATTTATTTGTTTTAATTCTATGTAAGGAAACGAAATTACTTTCCGAACAACCCAATAAATCGAGACACGGAAGCATTTCTAAAAATTTCTGTGCAAGAAAACCACAGGTTCGAATTTTCACATAAAAAGCTTTTTAGGCTTATGTACTTCATAGTAAAGTGTGTTTCTAAATATATACAAGACCCATCTGAAAAGTATATTATTTACGCGAGGAGATTGGGAGTTTATTCTTCTATACATTAGGATTCGCCACGCAATGACTTAGCCCGTCCCTTCGAAGTCGGAAACATTTCAGGAAGGTTTTGTGAAAGTGTCATCCTTTCCGCCTTCCCGTTTTTCATTAGAACTTTTCTATTCTGAAACTTTTTGTCCCGAGAATAGGGAGGACTTTTCTGGTGAAACATGAAGTTCCAATCGTTGATTAACCTCCCTAAATGTCCAGTCATAGTTCCTCGTGAGTTTAGGCCCAAACGACATTCAGAGGATCCCATTTGAAAGTCAATGCAGAATACAACGACAGAGATGAACAGTATTCCACAAATCTTTACCAATCCCATCCCGTAAGTCGTAGCCTTATTATTGAAGGTTATCTCCATATTTATTTTTCAAATAACTTGGAAATTTCTGATACAAATCATTATGTTTCATTTATTGAATCGATTTCATGAGCTTTGATGACACCCAAAATGAAATTTCTACGCAGCACGAATAAAAAGTAAGTTTGTGTCTGGGGATTTTATTAATAATTAAATATGCTAATATAAATTTTTAACATTGCAGAGTAACAAATCTTCCATTTAATTAATTGATTATCCTCTGAAAATATGTTTCAGGAATTTTTTTGCTATAATAATAGGATAGGATTTCATTGAACTTTTGGTTCATTTCTAATATCCATATATGCCCCTAAAACACAATTATGGAAAAGATTTATAGAAATAAAGGAATCATTTTTGTATTTATTGACGTTATAATCGATGATGTTTATCTAATAAACGAACATTTCTTCTCAAATAAAATAAAATAACATAAAATAAAATAAATAAATAATAAGGTACAGAGTATTTTTAAATATTTTACTAAGTGAATTTCGAGATTCTTTTGCAAAACATTTTCAATGTTTAAAACTTTCTCTTGAACTTTTCATAAGACGATAGTGTTGTGGTTTATAAGGATGTATACATAGAGAGGGAGAGCAGTTTGTAAAAATTAACTAAGTCTAAAATTTTACGGGTCTCTAATTTATTTTTTTTGTTTTGAAACTGTTGGACATCCATATAGCGATTCTGAAAAACTAACTACAGTCTTTAATTCTATTAACTGCAAAGAAACGACGAGTTCATCAAAGATTTTTCAGCCAGCAGTGATGCATATTCTTAAATAAAAGAATTTTGTAAACGAAATGAAACCTAATCATACCTAATCAATCCAAGTACACCACGTGAGGGATGCCACTTAATCTAGCAAATTCCCGATTTCCTTTCAATTATCCGCACAATTGCCAAAAAAGTCCATTAACCATTACAAACATTCGTTTGGATAATTGTATTTATAGTAGATGCCAGTATAGTGCCATATGTGGTGCCATAAGAATTACGCAGGGCTCACTATGCACTTTTATGCTTTATTTTATTTACTACTCATATTTTCTATCGCACTATAATTGAAGTACACATTTCACCTCATAATTCTGGTGATCTACTTGATTTACCAATGAAAGCCAACTTCTTACACTGTTAAAAGTAGCAAACATTTCACAAAAAAGTGCACTCATTCAGCACCACTTGGTACTGAATGAGCTGCAACCTTTTTACGGAGAAAAGTTGAACCATGATTTGGTGCTTAAGCCAATCATTGGAACCGAATCATAGTTCAAAATGTCTCTATAGAAAAGTTGCCGCAAATTTAGCTTCATTGTATGGTGAAACGTTGAACCACTTCTATTAACGGTGTAACACATCAAATCTTTTAAAAATAAGAAATAAAATACGCTATTTTTAAAAAGAAAGAAAAAAAATCACTTGGTCTTCACTGCATTTATCTTACGAGATTAAAAGCATCTTTTCCTGTCTTCTTTTCTGACTTACTTAGTTTGGCTAATCTATGGACTAAGAAAGTTGTTTGAATTCTTCATTGGAATCTGATAAGGTGGTTCACTTCTTCGTACAGGGTAATCAAAAACTAATAAGAGGCTTAATACACACCTGGAAACAAATAAAAGATCACATGATAAAAAAGTTGGGTTTCAAAAATATTAATAGTAATAATAATAAATAATAATAAAAAAATCTAAAATTCTTCCAGATTTTATTTACGCACTCAGCTGGAAGAATTTCAGATTTAAAAAAAAATCTATTCAATCCATTCTGCCATATAGAGGAAAAGGATAACTGTAAGTGCTCATTTAGACTCCTGTTCGCATAATTTTGTTGCTGAAAATGGCATCTATTGTTGTTTAGCCCCTAGTGGTGAAATGTTTTGGATGAGTGCGTATTGGAAAATCTAAAGTACCCATTTCAGTTATGAAATCGGATCCTGGATCGGAAATGACTTCTATGTTAAAATCTCCTACTAAAACAGTCTTACAATCATCCTCCTTCCGCAACGTTTCGAATAGAGCGTCTAATTTATCTTCATAAGAAATTCGAGGACTAGGGTATGTAACTGCAAATCTCACTTTATCTTGAATATACGCAATGATCATTTGAACACCCTTGATCTGACTTGTGTAGGCACGGGTAAAGTGTTTCATATTCTTTTTATAAAGTGATTTTTATATTTATCAAGTTTTTCTCTATAAAAATCATAACTCCACATGGATTTCTGTTTTGGAAACCATTGTCTATCCGTTCGGCCCAAGTGAATCCTGGTATTTGAAAATCATCTGAAGGGACAGTCCATGTTTCCGTTAGAAACATGATCCGTTAGCAACTCCAGATGGCTTTCTGTTTTGGAAACCACTGTCTATCCGTTCGACCCAATTGAATCCAGTTAGACCAAAGTCAAGTTAGCAATATCAAATCACTCTGTAGAAAACATGAATCAAACGGAAAAGTGATGCCGCGTAGACAAGATCCCGTGCTTGAATGAAATAGCACCCGAGTGCTAAAAAAGGAAAAGAAAGAAAGAAAAAAGGTAGACATCGTAAAATTGCAAGCCCGATTAATTTAAGAAAAAATTATTAAACTAATTATTTTAATAAATAATATATTGGATCGGGTACTTTCGATCATTCTCCTAGGTCAACAATAAAGAAAGCTGTAACTGATGTAAATTTTCCCCCAAATCAAAAGCTGTTAAAGTAAAATCATTAGCTTTTACTTATCCAAAAGAAACATTTTTGTCCACTGAGACTTAGGAACTTAATTATGTGATATTCAAAAAGAGAATTTAATAGATATCGTTCCATGGCGTGACCTTCAAGCGGAATGCCTGCTGGCTTTAGAAATGATTTATGCTGCGTAGCCAAGTTTAGACGGAAAACTTAAATATCGTGTAGAAAAATTAATTTTCTGGTGGCTCATCATCACTTTATCAAATTTAGTTCGTTTAATTTACCTTTTGGAACAACAGTTAAAAGTTATTAAAAAACTGAAGCTGCAGCCATAATTTGAAAAAAAATTTTTAGTTTTAATGAACGTCACTCATAATTTAAATTATTATGACTAAAGTACTATTTCTTACTGTTGTTTTTATAATAAATTTAATTATTCATAAATTTGATAAAACGGTGATGAGCAACCAGAATCTTAGTTTTTCTACACAAACTGTCACTTTCCGTCCAAACTCACCAACATAGTATGACTCATGTCACGCCTTCTTCTCGTAGGTCACGGGCTTGATCATGCTTTTTGGAACCTAGTAGCTTAAACACTAACAACTCTCCTTTAAAAACAAAGTTACATACTGAAGCAGATGAGTTTTTTCTCTTGCTACTGGTAGCTAAAACTTAAATTAACTTGTACGACAGTACTACCAAAATTTTTAAATTGTATTTCATATTTAAGTCCATTAATATCGCCTAGTAAAACATTGCACTCAATTAGAGGAGTCGCGTCATCTGAAAAAAAATTCAGAACAATTTAACCACAAAAGCGTAAAACAAGTTCAAGAATTTGCAGTTCTTGGAATAAAAGTAGATGGCGATTTTTCTCTTAATTCCCTCATTTTAAAAAATACGCGAGGAATTCTTGCATTTTCTATTTTAACTATCATTTATAGGCGTTCAAGTCATTGAAACTAAATCATTTTTAATTAAAATGAACAGTCTCCCCTCTTGCGTATTTGGCATCCTTAAAAAAATATTAGAGAATCTGGAAACATCACTGTCACTGTAGGCTCTCTTCCAACTGTAATTATATTTCAAACTTACTTCTTACGCCTTCTGAGCGCGATGATTCGCTTCCTCTATCCCTGCACTTTCATCAAGAACACTTCTTTCACTTCAAAAACAACTTTCATTTTCAAACTGGGAATATTCAACAGCTCCCTCGTAAAGAAAACCAAACAACTGAAACTTGGACGTCATCGCTGGGCGTACAAAAATGACGTCGTCTCAGTTTTATTTTCGCAAAGTAAAACTGTTAAAATTTGTGGCAAACAGATTCCCGCATAAAAATATTTTAACGATTTGAGGTAGAAAACTTAATTTTAGGACAAGTAGCAAGTTTTAACCGTCACTCATTGTACGCTGTATGATTAGGAAATAGATCCTAATGAAATTTTTGTAACAGAATATTTTAATTTTCAAATTAAGATGATTCACCTATTTGTAGCATTCACGCGAAATTTTAACTAGTTTTACTTTGCGAAAATAAAACATGGATGACATTTTTGTAAGCCTTATAATGACTGCAAAGCTTCAGTTGTTTAATTATTAGAAGTAATATTTTAACTTAACCTTGAAAGCAAAACCCAAATTAAAAATTATTTTATTAATATGTGTATTAGTGTCATTTATGTTTTAAGTTTAGTGAGTTTTGAATGTATGGGTATTAAGTATCATTGTTCCTGTTACGATTAATCAGAGTTCTAGTTGATTCTGGAGGGTAGTTGTTTCTGCCGTAAATATGCATTGATTACCACAAGGGGTTATCTATGTTATTCCTATGTACTGTGCCATTTTGAAAATGGTAGGGGAAAGGGGGCATAGTGGAACACGGGGCATGGTGGGACGATAGATTTCTATTATTCTAAAGCTCAAAAATGACGGGGAAAAATCCATAATTTAGCTAACCACTTTTGCAGGACCGTGGAATCGAGTCACTGTCACTATATTCATCTTGCGGAGAATTTGCAGCCGTTTTTGTTTGTACAATCACTGTTGGAAAAATCAGTTGGAAAAACAGTTTAATTGGATGTTGCTTTATTATTTCTTGTTCATCCAATATTAGTCAAAGAATTTTGCAACTCTTAAAAATGTGTTCAATTGTGATAACTATTTTCAGAATGTGCTCCAAGTGCGTCTTTCATCTGGAATTGGCTCAAAATTAGGAAACCGCTCATTGGAGACAAAGTTGGCCTGTCTACTGGGCGCCCTATAAATGACCAACATCTTCAGCCCTCATTGCGGTCAAGCCCAGAGTAGGCCACCTACCCGTCTTGTCACTTGAAAACTGCTTTTATATAGACTGTGTTGAATATCTTAACCTGAATTGAACTATACTAATGTGTTGCCATAATATAGCAGATTTTTTTATGTTCTTGACTCATTCCGAAGTCCGAGTCATTCCGAGTCCCGCTATTCCGAACTCATTGGACCGAACACTGTTCGGATTGTGGAATAGGCTGATTACATTAAGAATATCGACTTGTTAAGGAGTAAATCAAGAGCTGGAACATTGGATAGAGTTACTTCTATAACCAGCTTTCATTCCAATTCGGTTTCAAGTGTCAATAAAAGGACATTTTTACACGAATGTCTTTTCTTCTGTTTTAAAATTTAATAAAATCGGTATTTTTTCTGAAGTCTGTACGGAATAACTGGAATCTACTATACGACGCACCAGCTGCGTCGAAAAGAAATGAACTAATTTTTCTTCGTATTGAAGACCCAATTATGCCTCATTGGAGATAATAATCATTTATTGACACAACGGGTGCATTGTACTCAAGTATGTAATAATCCATACATTAAAAGCACACAATTCGAGACAGTCTTTACACTAAGCGTGAAATATTTACGCCCTATATCAAGTATTCCAGAATCTCACTCTAGAAATTTCTGTACCAGAGGTGGAAGCATCTTGCGTTCGTTACAATTAACTTCAAAGTTTTAATAAATCTAAGGTACTGATTAACTACCCATTAGAAAATGGTAGATAGAATCCCATTAGATTGAGGACAAAGTAGCGATAATGAAGAAGGCAGTTCATCTGCAGCTAGATTACGGGAGAAGGAAGGATCATTGGAATTTGATTACAAATGATCCGAATGTCTAAACTGTTTCGAAGGGATTTAGATGGGAAATTTAGAGACCATGATTATTATTGTAAGTATTCCAACGATGCAAACAACTTTGTTAGGATCCAACTGAACGCGTTCTAAATCTAGACAGATGAGAATGCAATACTCACTTTTAAAAAAAGTTTTAAAATAGTATTCTAGTATTGTTCATGAATTAATTTAATTCTTCCAATAGAATGAATTTCTAATGACTCTTTTTAACTGCCCCTTTTGCACTAGAAGGTTCCTGAAACAGTGGCATAATATCGGTTACATTTATTTAAAATGGAAATATGTCCAAGGTATCCTTGATATTGGATTCCATTGTCCGAATCCATTTGCTATAAATACTTCTAAAACTGTACGCTACTTGGCAAAATTTGGTTAAATATTTCACACACTTTTAACTGTCAAGAACAACATATTGTGGGGGAAAAGTTCCTCCGTTCGAACGTAACTGTTTGCTTAAAAGCACTTTAAATTCCATCAGCCCTCATTCTTTTAGCAGTCTTCGAATAGCGCTCGAAGTGACGTGACGATGGTAACGAATAGTAATTTACAGTAAGTAGTAATAATTTACTTAATGAAGTAAATTGTTACTATGCGTGTAACTTGTTCGTTCTTGTTTAAGTTTTTTAGCACTTTTTTTTCTAATGGCCGGCCTCTGCCGTGAAGGCTCTGGCCACAACAGGCCGAAATGTTTGGTCTCTTTACTATGAGGGCACCTAGTAGGTGGACCCACGTCGCCCCCTATGAAGGGACGGACATGACAACGACGCCCAGTCGGGGATCGAACCCCGGCAGACGGGAGTCCAACCCGAAACCGGAGTACGATGCTTTACCCACCCTACAACGCTGTCGGCAGTTTTTTAGAACTTCTCACCTTTACTTTTGAAATCGCCGATGATCCTCCCCACAAAATTTATACAGTATTATAATCGAATATTTTCCAGGGTTTTTCATTTATATCGTCCATGCGAGCTTAAAACTAAGAAATGATTGTTTCATTAGTTTTATTTTAAAAATTAATTTAATTATATATTTGACAATGAGCTGGTACAATCTGTGGAGACTCCAATGTCCTCCCTGTTCAAACGATATCTTTGGGGATGCTAATCCAAGTGCTAGGTCTCTCATCTCGCATTGGCTCAAAATTCGGAAACCACTCATGGGGGACAGCGTTGGCCTGCCTACTAGGCGCCCTATAAAGGATCAACATCTTCAGCCCTCATTGCGGTCAAGCCTACAGTAGCCCACCTACCCGGCCATTAGAAAGAAAATATATTCGATCAATATTAGCATGATATTGAATTTCAATAATTTTTTTTCAAAACTATTTGAACTATGTCAAGATATCTATTGTTGAATATTACGAGCTAAAAATTGAATACTGAGTCAACACACAGTACACGAGTGGATTTTGTGAGTTTGATTGGAAATCTTTCCTATGCATCTGACTAACGTGTCAATTACTAAAAAAATGCTAATAATAGAAAATTTATAGAAGAATATATCCCTTATAGAAAAACTATACTATTTTTTAACAATTTTGTCCATCAAAAGTGCCGTTGTAGACCCTGTTTCGATTATTTTTATTTTTAAATCCAATTCTCCGTTTTAAAAGCACAACGTTTTGAAATAAAAAAAGATGAGCTATCTTCTTCATTGTTTATTGTTACTCTAGCCCTTTGTTTTTTTTCCTGGATAATTTGCTTAGCTGCGACACTTGAGAATCTTTTTCGATTATTAAAATGAAAATACGGCAAAATTGTCTTATTTCCATCGCTGAACTAACAATCCTCGTGGGAAAAAGACATTTATTGTGTGTTCTCTTCTTTTTCATTCCGTTTATGACACATTACGGATCGAATTATTACGGGGTATGAAAAATGAGAGCATTAAGATAACACTACGTGATGTGAATGATGGCTTGACCAAAATGAAGTTCCGGATAACACTCTGAAATGATCTCTTTATCCAAAAGAAAAAACTCTCACGTTGTGTTTATTGTATGGAATAAATAACTTTTGCAATGGGTACTATAACAATTAAAGTATTGTTGACCCGGAGAATGAGAATTCCTCTTTCGGCGTTTGTTTATTTTCGATTTCTATTCAGAAATAAGAAAATGACTCTGATGTCGTTCCAACAAGCAAATAGTGTCCATTTTGACGCAAATTCGGATCATTTGTTTCAAATGCAGTACAAAACGAATAACATGGGAAAATGAAGCATCGACTCACGGAATAGGCAAGTTAGACAACGCTTGGAAAGCATTTTTAAACATAAAACATTTTAAAACAAAATATAAAACTTTTAAAAGGTGGTCAAAGCGTACAGCCCCAAAGTGAGTTAAATAAGCAATTAACTATTAAAAAAACTTTTCAAAACACTTAATAAGCAATTGACTATTATTAAAACTATTAAAAAGAGCCGTAGAATATACGATTGACAATCACTCTAGAACCCAATAGAACAAGGCTGAGGAACGACCCTGTAGGGTTCATTTATGGGTCATTAATAACATTTGCCAACAGATTTAACAATCGATTCGCATTTTTTTGGCTTTGTCACTCTGCTTTAAATATGTAAAATCAACCGAAATCACTCAATTCAGATAATAATAAAATTTTCGCGTCAATAGATTTTTTGCAATTTTTTTTCTTCATTTTAAGGAAACATGTACAGTTTCTAAAAGTTTCTTTCATTTTCTGAAATAAAATCTGTTAAAGAATAAAAATTGAAAATGACATTCACATGCATAAGGTCATTCGGGGTCAGTCGCCACTCGCTTGTTCTGCATAGTACAGCCAAAATTTGAAATGATAAAATAGTGGGGGGGGGGGGGGAATACACCATGCTTTTCAATCTACAATGGGTCTAATATACTTATTAATTCCTTTCCAAATAGGTAGCAGACATTTAATTTTACACAAACTCATGTAACTGTAGCATGTTCACCCTTATATACGGTGAAGAGGACACCCGTTATGAGGTAAGATACAACATCACAGTCAAGAAGAAAAATAAGATAAAGATTGGAACGTTATCAGCAATCATTTTGGCAAAACAAACAAATCTGTAAACTGAATTTTTGAAATTACTTCGCTGAATGAGCAATCATTCACTTACTTCATTAAATGAATTCAATTTGCTTCTGACCAAGAATCTCGATCCGTTTTCCTTTTGCAGTTTCGATTCATTACCTGCATGATCATAAAATGTGAATTATATTTGTTTAAAATCATTAATACCATTAAAAAAAAGCATAAGATATGCAAAACTATCATACACATATATAATAGGCAATGAAAAATATTATGTAAAAATATTGAATAGGTTAATTAAAATATTATAAAAGTGATAACTATCATAATATTGAAATTATTAATTCAATTTATATTTTACACAGTATATAAAATAGGAAGCAAAATTTCATTTAATTTATTTTTGAACCAAGTTTGCGCCTTCTCCCAAGTATAGCTCACACATATATACCACACAAGCCTATTTTCTTATTGCTGCAAGGTGATGACCGCATCTGATTGCCTTGTGTTAAACAGAATGCGTAATTCAGTTAACGTTTATAAACTTTAAATATGAGCTGGAGGATATTATAAGGACATTATTCTCCAGGTTATTTGTACACAAGATAAAAAAAATAACGGCTATTAAAGGCGATCCATTAAGATAAATTCATAATCAACGGGTATACTGCGACAACACTACTCACGCAAAAGGGTCAGTATTGATATTTTTTGACCCATAGAAATGCTAGCAACAAACTTGTGCCCTCATCCGAATTACCTTAGTTTAAATTATCTAATATTAGAAGAATTCACATTAGAAAAATTCACAAAATATGTAATATAAAAATTCACAAAATATCTAAAGTTTATTAAATCTTCACATAACTGTCTCAAATATCTATTAGGCAACCCTCTTGTGACTTTTTTAAAGCAACATTTGATTTTTGATCAAAGAATTGAATTAAAGATCTTGAGCACTGTAGGGATCTAGCAATTGTATATGTACCAATAACTCAGCAAAACAAATTCAATTTCTATATCACGTTTTAGTTAAAACATATTTATCTAATATGGCTTTCTTCTAATTTTGTATTATACAATCTACGGAGGTTCCATTGCTTTCAAATCAATAAAAGAGAAATTAGAAAATTCCTTCTCAAATGAATAAATTCTTCTGTTTTATGAGCTAATACATTTTAGAAAAAGCTATTTTAACTAAAACAATGCAAAAGAATTTTTATAAAGAAATTTTGACGCTCAACAGTTATTATAAAAGGCGCGATCCCTTTCAAAAATTTAATAAAAAATATTTTTCGCACTTCCAGTTTCGTTTTACCTTGTCGTAATGCGTTTTTTAATAATCTGACTATCTGCGAAGCTTCGAAGTGTCTAAGAGAATTCAATATGCAAAATAATTCTACGTTTTCTCTTTTTTTTTTAAACGAAACGAAAAGCGCAGATCCAATTTGGGCGAAATCACTTTGAAGAACAGGTAAATGAAATTTTGTGAGTTGACTGAAATTGCTTTTGTAATCCAAAGCGTATCTGTTTTCCGTATAATATTGGTAATGATATTTTCAAAAACTAAAATGGCATTATTATCACTGAAATTTCAATCTTATATTAGAGTATAAGGGAGATTCTAAAAAGGTGTGTCAAGTGTTAATTAAAATCTATTTTTCAAATTTTGGAATTTTACTCTAATTTTTTGACATATTATAGTATATAAGCCTAGAATAAAGTATACAAACATAAAAAGACAGCAAGTGTTTTGTAAAATGACTCATTAAAACATTTAATTGTCAGATTTGTAGGTTACAAACTTTTGACATCCTTGCTCAGTAGGCTACAGATTTCGGACATCTTTGATTTGTAGATAACAGATTTTGGACATTGCTGATCTTTTGGTTACTGATTTTGAACATTGGATTTTTAAGATATGGGCATTAAAAAATGCTAGGGGCTAAAAAATCATTCAATAGGTTCTATATAACTGCATTTTGTTAATGAAATATAAATTTTCTTTTTCTAGAAGTCTTTTGTGTCTTTTGATAAACTGATTTTCATGAGTTACATTCAAACAAAATAATATAAGCAGAAATATATATTTAATTTAAATTATTCAATGCATTTAAACAAATGTTTTTGATCTCACGTTGACTCATTATTAGAAGTATCGAACTTTTAGTTTCTTTTAAACAATTAAGATATAAATTAAGAGAATGAAAAATAAACAGAAACAAATGGATTGCTATTTAAAGGCAATTTACAGGGTCATCTAAATTACAAGTTTAAAATTATGAAACCCAACAAAATGTATAACATTTGTTGATGCTCTTTATTTAAAAAAAAAACCGTCTTCATTTAATTCTAAAAATATTTTTGGCGTTTACCCCTATGAATTCTAAATAAAATTATTTGTGTTTCGATCGTTACGCAATGAATTCGTCATTATCTTAAGTAAAGAAAAAAATATCCTATTCCACTTAGAAACATTGAATGTCAGTTTTGTGAGGTTTTATTACTTCTTATAAATCGAACTTTTTAAATAATTATGTCCGAAATTTCATAACGGTCAAAGCTACCGTCCTTTTGTTTCGACCGTACACATATGTTTCACATGCTCATCGATGATGTTAATCATTATTTCATCTAAATGCAAAAAGTGTTTAGGTCGAGCCAGTAAGACATCTCAGCTGCAAGATAGACTTTGACGTCCCAAAGAAGTCTGCTCACGAAACACCCGGAATTTTAGTTGTTCTTATGTAGAGATCCACTGTTCACCGTCTCAGGCAAACAGACTGCATAAAAACCGCAGAGTGTGTCCGAATTAATAAGGCACGTGTTCTTCACGCTAAAAACAGATGCATTGGACGGATGGATGTTAAATGCTTTCTTCAGGGACGAATCATTTAAATTTCGATGCCTGGTGATGGTGCAAAGCCGGGTCCAAGGGGCGTGCGGGG
This sequence comes from Cheiracanthium punctorium, assembly GCA_038373885.1. Taxonomy (NCBI): domain Eukaryota; kingdom Metazoa; phylum Arthropoda; class Arachnida; order Araneae; family Cheiracanthiidae; genus Cheiracanthium; species Cheiracanthium punctorium. Next base: position 106,187 of record JAWZYV010012242.1, on the reverse strand, counting down.
CCCCAGGCGAAGCCCAAGCGCGGGGCCTCTTTTCTATCCTGTCTTATGCAAGTTACTACTAGCACTGCTAGTACCTATTAGCTTTATTTCTCGGCTTTTTTCGGGATAGATCGCAATCATCTACCACGCTCGGTCGAATGGGATAGTAAAAAAATGGCCCAGGAGCGGGGCCTTAGGCGATCGCCTACATTCGCACCCCCGCTTGGGCCGGCCCTGGATGGTGCGATGAGAACCTTGCGAGTTCTTTAATCGACAACAAGAAAGGGGCTCTCTCATACCGCGTTCTGCTTCAACGGAAAGAAGTATCAATTTTTCCAAATCCTTAAGAATCTCTGTCAAATCCAGATTAATTACCTTTGTTTTCCCCCAAAAGAGGGCGATGGGAGCTTCCGGTCAAGTTTTTGTAATGTGTGTTTCTATTATGATACTGGCATAGTTACCAGTCCTGGAAAAAGGAAGCATTTGGTTTTGATGAAGAGTTCGAAGTAAAAAATGTTCAGCTTGTGACACATTCAAAGAAAAGCAAGAAATAATTGCCTACAGTTAAGATCTTTTGGAAAAGGGTTCACTTTTTTGAAGGGTAAATAGCCCAAAGACAAATATATATGTCGGTTTATTTTCGTAAAATCGTTCAATTACAATTTTTTCAATCGGCTACCTCCAGTGGGCACCTTCATCTTCACCCTAGTGTTTGTTACGCACCCAAACCCGATTTTGTGCGGCGGACGGGACCGCATAAAAGAAAACGCCTAAAAAAATCGCACAAAACTTCTTGAGTAGCTTTAAGAAATAGTTTTCGCAACACAATAATAGATAGAAAATAACTCAAAACCTCACTAAATAACTAGGAATTGCTTTTTTAAACGAAATCAAGACACGAAGCTTGGCAGCAACTTGGAATATTAAGGGCCTAGGCATAAGCGTAAAGTTTTCAAAATTATTGGGGGAGGCGGGCCCCTCAACCACTTATATTCACGTCAGTGGCGTAGCCAAAGGGGGGGAGGGGGTTAGGGGGTCATAAACCCCCCATAAGGAATTTTTTGCCGTACAAAATATATATTCTTCACTCCCTTATCATACACCCGTATACATATATGTGAGTTGCAGAAGTCATAACCCCCTCTCCATGAAAAATTTATGGCTACGCCACTGATTCACGTACCTATAACTTACTCATAGTGGCCAACTACTACGGAATAGAATGAACCACTTTTTCTACATGATTTTTCGGCTTAAAATAGAGCAAAATTTTTGTGATGCGCGCACGAGCTGGTTACTATTTTGAACAAAATAATTAAAAAATAGACTGTTTACAAAAAGGGGTTGGTTAGTTATATTCCGTAGTAGTTGGCAGCTATGACTTACTATATATAAGTGTAAATGATTGGAGGCACTCGATCTCTATGGGTCCATAGAATTCTATACCCATGTCAGGTAAGTATCCATGTTAGTATCTTCCTACCCTGTTATAAGTTAAAAATAGAAGCCAAGTAAAAAATCCAAAGGAGGAAAAAAAAAAAAACATATTCAATGAGATAGTACATTTTAGACACATCTGAACTTTTCTTTTTTTCATACTTTACATTGCATAAACTGATTTTAATGAACCAGAGCCTGGCGAGGGCAGCTTAAAGTAACATTGTGTGTTACAGGGCGTCACAATGGATACTAAATCATGATTGAAATCAAAAGAAGAAAATTTTTAAAAGTACAAGCAAAGGGTTTTTTTAAACATTTGTAAATGGCGTGAATACTTTTTTTTATGTTAGTATAAATTAGTTTTCTGTATGTAGTGATAAATTATTGGGTGGGCTCAGCCCCTATCCACAATTTATTGGGGGCTCGAGCCCCACGGCCCCTATAACTCTACGCCTATGGGTCTAGGAATGTGCAAGCACTTTGAAGGATGTCCATTAATATTAGATTTAAAACTTAAAACACGCGTAATATTCTTTTCTATTCAATCACTTTATTGGGCGGACTTGTCACTTGTGCAGATCAGAGACGAATAAAAAAAAGCAACTCTTCGCTCCCTTCCAGTGAACATCCACCTACTCGTTAAAACAAACAGAACAAAGCACTAGACTAGCCGCCCTGTATCTCATTAGCAAAAAGCCAACTCAGCGACCTAACAAGACACGCCATCCGTTTCAGGAAAACCCGAACTAACACGATGCAGACGTCCTTCCATGTTTATGGGCGATCCATGCGTTTTTGGTTTGCTACGCAGGAAACCCATCGCACATTTCATTTATTTAGATGGAAATTCTTGCGCGTTCAACAATGAAATGAGGCGATGACAGCATTCAATACACATGTCTTGATGAAATACACCTCAAAAATCGAAAAAACTAAATGGCCGATCCAAACTACTCCTATATTTTTTGAATGGGTGACACAATTGGATTGAAATTTTCATATACCGCACAAAAATAGGTTTGAGTGCATTGGAAACTGCACATGGACTGATATTGCTTGCTAGAGACGAATCAAGTATTCTTTCCAGCCCAGACGCTATTTTGGGCAATTTTATAATAAATAACCTGAAATGACATATGTTTCAACATCATTTACCTTCCTCGGAAAAGAGAATCGAAAATCTCGCCACAAAAAAATGTAAGATGCGGAAACCATGGAGGAGATATAAGGGATAGAGAGTGCTTTGGCGGTCCGAACTGGAGGCTCTATTCCCATTAGCTAGCAAGATCTCATGCGCATCCAATTTGTCTTAGTTTTCTATGGAGCATGAGCGACCTGCTCACACATTTTCATTTTTTTTTTTTGTTCTATTTTTAAGAAAAATTTTTACACAGCTGCTCTGCATAGGGATGCAAATTACGATAGGTTCTGGAATAACCTTTCACAATTTTCTTTTCATGTTTTGATTAAAAAGAATTTTAATATAAAGAAAGAAATTTTTCAAAGTATCCACATCCACTAAACCTTGGCGATCATTATGGATCATTCTATTACAAAACCCAAGCTGGTTTTGTAATACGTATGTTGGCAATAAAATGGTCCTGTTGTTTACTTGCCAAACATAGCGATAAAGCACAAGTCTAGCCTCTTTCTTCATTTCTGTGCAACAAATCACATAGTTATTCTTTACCTCACTTTTCCACTTTTGAACAGCGATATTTCTTCTCTCTCGTGGAAACACAGTTAGAGGAAGATGAATACAAAACTCGATAGAAGGGTTCAAACCCACTGAACACGATGGAGTCAAATCCGAAAACTATCGTTTGAGGATTTTCTGACAAAAGTGCACATTTTTTTTCATACGATATAGGGTACTGCTCTATTAGGGGACTCTATACCCTAATGAGCGGTACATATCAGGGTATTTGGGCACGTTACCCTAATAGGGCTGGTTAGTTTTTCTGGCTCATTTTCTTGCATTAGATAACACTTTTATCCAGAGCTGTTCATAGGACTTCTAACTAAACAACTTTCTAACTAACTCACTTTCAAAAAACTAAACCCTTTCCATAATTTTTTCAGGCTATTGTTTCATTTCAGCCGACAGTTAATGGACAAGAGCCTATAAAGATATTTTTGTCAGGGTCAATAGTTTTACTGTAAAGTTATGTAAAAAGAATGTTTAAGCTAATAAAAATACGTAAATAAATAGGGTGATTCATGTCCAATAACTTATCTTTTCTGTATACAAAAATTACAGATGAATGGCTGCAGCTTCCAGAGCTGAAAGTCATTGTTCTATAAAATAAATTATTACATGCTGCAAGATAGCTTTTTCAAAAATAAACAGTCCTATCTTTTTTATCACAGCCAAGCTGAACGAACTGCGAAATTAATTTTAAACCGACACAATAAAATCAGACACTCAATTAAACTAAATATAAATTTCTATGTTTTCAGAAAAGCGTGTCAGTTTGAAAGAGTTTGACATTTTTACTCAAAAAAGTAGCATAAATTGGCTTTGAATAATGTTTCTTCAAAATCTGGTCAAAAAAGTATATTAATGGCTTAAAATAGAACGTTTCCGAATGAATGAACTTCCTCTTAATTTAATCAACCCCGAAATTTCTTGTCATTAGCATGAATCACAGTTTTTACTGGATCCATCAGTAATTGCTTATTTAGCAAATTTATGACTAATTTGCGTAATTTGATCTGTTGTCTCAATGATTTTGAGCATACGTGGGCTTACATAAAAATTCGGAAACTTTCACCGTAATTAGCTCTTTAACTGATTTAGAAATTGAGTCTCTGGGTAAATATTTTTTTGCAGCTCATTACGAACTGAATTATTTATACTATACAGCCGAATAAAATTTTCAATCCCAGTGGAAAATATGGGGAAATGTTGGTATTTATAAATCTTGGAATAGAGTGATAAGTTAAACATTGATTATTAGTTGAAAATGATAATAAAAAGACTGTATATTTATATGTATATATGTATACATACACATGCATGATATGCCCAAAGTCCCTTGTCAGCAAAGTCATGTTTGTCAGCAAAATGCCCGAAATAAATAGGACCTTTAAAAAATATTGCATATTTCAAAATGTATATGAATTTTGCCTAAGAATGTGCTGTTTTTCAGTAAATGATTATTTTCTAGACTTGAATTAATTTCATCGGCTATTTAATTAGAGTGAAGAAAAGTAACTGAGTATTACTTAAAAGGGGACATCATGCATTTTTAGTTTTTAAAAATATAAATAATTCGGCATTGGAGCGAATTTAGAACTAATAATGTATTTTGTGAAGACAGGGCATTGAGGGGGCGTAAAATTAATTAACGGTTCCAATGAAAGTATACCAAAATAAAGGTTTGTCCCATGACGTAAACCCTAGTTGTCGCATAGAGTGTGTTGGATCATACAACAGATATGAATATGAAACGGATTATTTATTTATTAAATCCACGGACACGGAAACGATATACACATTGTTTATTTCTTAGATCCGCGAATATGCACGCGGATTTTTGTGATCAGACATGCGGATGCGGAATTTTGCATCTAGGTCTGTGGATCCGGATACGAACGTTTGTGTCTAGCTCCACCTATTCGGATATTCATACGGATCTTTCAATGAGTGTATCCTTTTTATGTATGGGGTGTCTCGAACTTTTGTGTTCTTTATCGGATATATTATTCAACCCAAACTGAAATATTTTAAAACATTTCCGTGCAAAACAGTTGTTAGAAAGCTAGGTGTAGGTATTCCTGATGTCGATTTATGAAAAATTCTTCTATGGTGAAATTTAGATTCAAAGTTTTTCGGTGTTAAAGCAATGAATGGTAACAAAAAATAACTAAAAGATAGCAGTCAATAAATTCTGATTGTTTTTATTTGTCATAAAATTCTGATAATAATATAGGATCAGTCTCGAGCAAAATAGAAGGCTGAAATATCAAAATAGTCTATTTTCTTTTTAGTAATAAAAAATGTCTAAAATCTGCTAAAAATAACGCGGATACGTATTATTTTTATCTCGTTTTATCCGACTCACCTCTAATTTCCATTCCAGAATATTTTTTAAAAATACTTTTACTTTGTATCGAACATGATTTATTTGAATCCCAAAACTTATTGAACAGGATGAAAGAATCGAACGCGTTTTTTTCCCAAAATACATTTACTTATTTTTAAAAAAAATTCAGATACATTTATTTCAATTCGAATTCTTTTTTAACTCAGATAAAAGAACTGCATTTAGAATTCGTGATCAAAAATGGAGAACAAGAATCGAATCGTTTCCCATCTATCGCACTCGTATCCGAAGCAGCATGGGAAACGCGCGGAAAGATACCTCACAGCGAAAGTTGCGAGGTTCGACTCCAGCTTACCACTGTAGACTACAGTGAACATTCGAGCTACTCAATCCTTCGCTTCGAGCATCCTCTTGGTGGGAGCTAGCAGCGTGTGAGGGGTGCCGAGATTCTGAAGTCCCCTCCTTGTGATGAGGATCCACACTGTGGTAGCAAAACGTAGGAAAGAGTTTCTCGAATTCCCTTTCTATGGCGTCTGCATTACTTAAACCATCGATTTTCTCCAAAATTCCAATATAGGATAGAATCTAAACATTCAAATTATCAATACTTTCTCAATGGATAGCCAAACTTTTTGAAATGTCATTTCTTATTTCACTTTCGGTTTTCCATTGAATCTGTCTATTATTTTGATTCTCTCAGAAACACACTCTTCTTATTTCGTTACGTACTCCTATAAAGATTATTCAATGACGCGATTATTTTTTGTTCTTTCAACAGTGTTTGTACTTAACCAGATTGTATTTCTTCACGCACCCCGTTGAATGCAAAGCTTAATATTCTCCGAAATGATTTCGGCAAAACTTATATTACATTACTTTCGAGTGAATGGGTTCATTTGGAAACAATTTCGGGTGAATTAGATTTCTGGATTCTCTACAAGTTTGTATATTGAGATTTCAAAATGTTTGGGAAGAGAACCCATCTCATTGATTTCGTTTTTTTGTTTTGTTTTATGCAGTAGAAAATAACGCTGAAATGAACATTTATCCATTTATGTACCGCTTGTTTGATAAATAACACCTTTTCTGGATAGCCTATTTAGATACATTGATTTAGAAATTTTGTTTGTTGTCCTTTTCAATTGCGTGTTTCTTGAATGAAATAAGAATTCGCAGTAGAGTCTTTCAAGAGTGTTTTCCTAAAACAGTTTCCAGAGCTGTCGGTATGATTTATTTATTTATTTATTCATTTTTTGGGGGGAGGCGGCATCATACATGTTAATGAAGTTTGTCAGAGTTAAATTGGCAACTGTATCTTACGTTATGATTACAAAAATGTTTTCTTTAAAAGTAATCTGTTAAATTAGACATACCTTTTTTTAATTTTTAAAATGTTAAATATAAATGATCAGAAGGTCAATGTTTCAGTAAAGAGTCATGCGGAAATAATGACACACTTACTTTGCCAAGTAAAAACAATTTCATACGTCACCCCTTGAAAGAGGATTCCTTGAGGTTGAACTATAAATGAAAAAAATAATCAGTTACCAGTTGTTTTAAAGTACATGCCGTGTTATAGATACATTTACATTAGATACTGATACGTATTAACCTTTTAAAGACTGAATTTTAAACAAATTCGCTGCCGATCCACGAGTGTAAGCTAAATTTCTTCCATCCGTTTTGTGAATAACTCATTAATTTTTCGAAAAACACTGTTTGACAGAAATGTGTGAAATGTTTATTATTCACTGCATGAATCATTTATTATCAAAAACTATATTTTATAGGAAGAATTGACATGAGAAATTTGCCTTGTACTTTAATCCGGCAGTCAAAGCCCGGTATCCAATTTGAAACTCGAGGCATTTATGTTAGGATAAACCACCCTAAAGCTTACCTTTTTCCATGACGTGAATACAGCGAAAAAGCGAGTCTAAATTTTCTAAAAAACTCAATTTTAAGCGTTTTCTTTAAAGCTTCTTTAAAAAGCAAAATCGTCAATATTGTAAGTAGCTTCAAATATGTTTTGCTGTCATCTAACAGGTGCTGTTTCTCAGTTTTAACACTTTTTGTCGCTTCACGGCGCTGCTTCCTCGCTCGCGAATGCGTATCTATTCCGTTTTTGAGTATTGACAAATAATAGCTCCGCAGTTGCCGTGCCCTTTTACGGCATACACTCTTAAAAATTGGGAGGCACATTTCACCAAAATATGGTAAAACAGGGTACTTGAAAAGTTGGCTCCATAAGAGGGTGAAAAACCTTGTTCCAATTGGGTGCTCGGGTTTAACCCTACTTTTGTGAAGCACCGAAGGTTGGATCAAGGTTTCACCCTCTTATCGAGCCAACTTTTCTAGTACCCTGGTTTTATCGTGTTTTGGTGAAATGTTGCGCCAAATTTTTAAGAGTGTAGCTGGCTAGCAAGTATAAGTAAGAGTTCTTTTCTAGTCAGTAGCGGCTGAAGCAGAGTACGGGCCGTCCATGCCTTTTCTCCAGATGTCTTAGCGGAGAGGTGTCCTGGATTAGCCATGTAAGCAGAAGTAGAAAAGGCTACGGACCCCGGGCTGCTCAGGGCACCGCACCCTTTGTTGAAAAAGTTTCCTTTCCTACCTCACCAGAATCGCTTTCTTTCTTTTTTTTAATCGAAAGATATATTTTTTTCGTTTAGAAAATTTCCGCAGCTGTTTGCCTGTTAATGAAATGTAATGTATATTTGTGTGCTTCGAGCGACTTATTCAGGAGTTCTAACGTATAGTTCAGTTACAGCAGGAGAAAACCGCCCAAAACTCCAGACAGTTAGAACGTCGTCCCCGTGATAGGCCCGAACCCGCACCGTCACACTTTAGCCATCTACCCTGTTCACTAGGCTACGGTAGATCCTAGTGAACTGTAAATCATTTGCAGATAACTCAATCAAAGGATTTCTATAAACTGAGTGTGGCTGTAGCATACCTGCATTATTCAATCAGTGGATCCCCTGCGCGAAACTGCATGAGTTTTCTAAAGACAGCAATAAGGGACAGCACGAAAGAGTGCAGTTAAAACACCCTAGAATAGGGTGACTCAATGTCCTCCATTTTTGAGGACGCTTTGAATATTGAAAATCAAATACTTAGATACTAAGCGCCCTATGGCTGTTAAATGTTGTTGTAATGAAAACATGGACTCATGCTGAATGTTTCTTCAAGAAAAATATATTAAAATAGGATAATTCATTGCAGTGGTTCTGTTTTTATTTGACTCTTAAAAATGAACCAGCTGCACCAAAATGGCGGAATGGGGTCACCCTACCCTAGAACAAAAAGTGCAGTACCCAGAAAAAAATTTCAAGGAAGGTCCAAACTGTAGAAAAGATATAATAGTCTTTTTGTGAAAAATTCTAAGTCATTATCACTTTGTTGACGAAAATCGCAATTTTGGAGGAGGGGAAGGTCCGGACCCCCAGGCTATGGCCTTGAAAAAGTGCAAGCCTTACCAGTAATATTACAAGTTTGTCTTTATTTGAAGAATGAATCCATAAGCTACCAAAATGAATGAGCTCTAAAAATCGATTATAATCGAACTAGCACTATTTATTTTTTTTATTAATTTATATATACTACTCTAATGTGAAGGTGTGAACTTCCCCCCCCCCTTAAAAAAAAGCTTTCTGGGTGCGTCACTGAACCTAGGGCCTCTGGATAACATTGACTACAGGCCCTTCGCTGCCAAATGTGAGCCAGTGGCTCCTATTCGAAGTTTATATTTCTGTATCTTTTATCATCTTGTAAATAATTGTCAGTCAGCATTCTGAATAAATGCAAGGTAAAAGATATTTTTACTAGTCTTTATTTTGTGCCAGTGACAGGCTCAACATTCACGATAAAGCATCACTCACTTTGCTCTAGTATTATAAAGGGTTAAGTCCCCTATCCTTTCAATTTAAGAGTTGAAACTGAAACATTTTAAGAACATCTCAACGCATTTGATTAAGCATGGAAGACGGCTGTAGTGTGAGTATCCAGCGTTCTGACGTATCGCGTAACTACCGATCTAACGGTCTGGAGTTTTGGCCCGTTTTCTCCAGATGTAACATGAATACGCCTTAGAGCCCCTTAAAAAGTCCTCTGAATAGGCGACCCCTCTTCTGGATAGCCCTTGCGTAGCTTTGCCTTTACACCACAGAGCAACGCATTTAACTGCGCACAACGCATTTGACTGCGCACAACGCATTTGACTGCGCACAACGCATTTGACTGCGCACAACGCATTTGACTGAATGGAAAGTTTATCAGATTGTCATCTTAAGGCCGGCACTCATTCAGCGTGCGTTTCAGTACGCTATAATGGGAAGTGTATGTATTTTTCCGTATCTCCAAGACGCATTGCGGAGAAAAGTTGTCCCATTGTGTGAGTGGGGTGGTTTTGTGGTTTCACGCGTTATCCTTTGGTGGCGAATCCCGACGGGCCATTAAAAGTCAATAAATCCTTGGCCCCTGCACTGTATCCCCCCCTTGTACAATGCCTTGACCATTAAAAAAAAAAAACCCCGCTGCGTCCGGAAAAACGCTGCATGTGTGCCGGCCTTTGTTAGACTTTATGATGAAAGTATGGGCTTGATGTAATACAGTAGAATCTCGCTACAACGATATCCTCTATAACAATAATTCTCTCTATTACGATATTTTTTCATAGTCCTGGCTGAATTCCCTTTAGATTAATGTAAAACAGTTCTCTGTATTACGATACCCTTTAAAACGATAATTCTCTCTATAATGATGGTAATAATTATCCCTTACATCACAATAATTCTCTCTACTACGATATATTTTTTTTTTTCTACGATGCATCAGAAGCTGAACACTATCTGACTGAACACCGTAACAATCTGACTGAAATAGTCTCACTCTTACAGAGAGAGCGACAGACTTTAATCGTTATCGGGTCAGAGCATAGTTTTCTCACTATGCCATGACAATCCCTTTTCGGAAGGGTGATAGGTCACTCTAAATCTTTAAGAGAGTAGCCAATAAAATGGCGTTTCTTGGGATTTCTTTTATTTTATGGACATGTTATTTAGACGGGTGCTTATCCAAAAAAAGTACCCTGATTGAGAGCAGCCGTTTTGTTTTGCTTTCGATTAATATTCGCGAACGCAGAAACACCTCAAGTACGTTTTAATGAACTACTTACTATCTAACACGTTATTTCTTCTTTCGTCGAAAAAAATTCCCGCGTTCATTCTAAATTAAATATTCGACCTACAGAACTACTCAAAATTCATCCGAAAAGGCTGGAGTAAAAAACGACGGAAGATTGCAGACGAGCGACTCCAGTAAGTAGACACAGCATTTCTATTCTCTCGAGAAAATACGCTTCACGAATTTTCATCGAAGAATTGCACAAAAACTTGAGCTAATAAGGAAGCCCAAATAATGTTTCCTCGAAAGAGTACTTAGCATCCAGTAGAATTCTTGCATACCTTAATTAGCGAGGAAAGAGAAAACGGGGATGGAGTTTTTCGGGAACGCTTACTTTTTGAAAAAAATTTTGAAAGCGCCCGTTTAATGGAAGATTTCAGTTGTTGACATTTCACTTACATTTGAGAGATCGTTTTAAGCAGCAAAACGTGCAACGAATCTCGAAGAAAAGGAAGTTTCTATTTCAAGACGAAATTTTCTCATTTTTAACCAGAATTGAAAAAGCTTATCACATATATTTCTAGAATGGAGGCAAATATTTTCTAAATTAAAATTTAAATTAAAACTGACTGGTTTTTAAATTTTTGATTATAGTTTCGAGTACTCTTTATTGTCTATGATAATCAATGTAGTCTGTTACGGAACTTTAACAGCAAATTCTTTTAAATGATGGTGTTTTTATTAATAACTTTTTCAGATAACGCTGAATAATATATCTAATATACGCCATTATTGTCACTATTTCCATGTTTTTTCCTTTAATGTGCATTTTTAATTTCCTTGGAGAGGCTTATCACTCAAATAATTCGAAGCACTCAATAAAATTTTAATATTTATCGTTTCCGCTCATTCTAAACAGTGTTCTGGCCACATACCGGCTGGGACACGGCGCACGTCACATACTCCCGATTCGAAAGGTCAGAGGATGATATCATCCAAAATGAATCCAAAACACGTTGCTCACTTTTCGAAATTTTTAAAAGCACGGTTGCTACTATAAAATGCATTCTCTACTTCTGTTGGCAGAAACCAATTGGATCACCTAAATGCAGGAATGATCAGAAAATATATTTTGAAAATGGGTTCATATGAACATGTTTTTGACTTCTATGTGTGTTAATAATTCCAAAAACATATTACTCATGAAAAATATAAAATTTCGGAATCAAAATACAGCGATTCATTCACTCATAAGTATTAGAAAAAAAAATTGCAGTCCTATTAAAAAGATTTTGTGCATTTAACTTATTTTTAAAAAATTATATCGGTGTAAATTATTCTCTCTCCACACGAAAAATTCTTTTCTTCCCCCTTGAGACTTACATTACAAATTCCCAAACGAAGGTCAGTTTTCGAAACGAATGCAAGTTCCTTACCCCATGCAAATGTTGCAGTCGCAGTAGTACTACTACTATATTTCTGATTCAGACCTATCGAAGAGATTTTCTGCATGAAACAGTAAATTGAATCTCCCCTATTCCCATTCCTCACAGATTAAAAGTAACGCCTACCTCTTCGGGTGGGACAGAAGTGGAGGAGGAAAATATCCCGAAAATTCTTCCTGGAAAATGCAAAAGTAATTCACCCAAAATCAAATTTTTGGATTAGATAAAAAAATACCTATGTATTTAGAAAAGTAGAGTTGACTGCAATTTGTCTATAATAATTGAAATCTTAAAAAGTGTTTTCTGAAAAAAATCACAGTTGACCGTCAGAATTTGTATTTTTGTGGATAGAAGCTTGTATTTCATAATAAATAAAAAATACATCAATGCAGTATTTCTAGAATCTGCAAACGTGGGCAAAATACAGTTTTTCAAGAAAACGATACTGAAGGAATTTTTTTAATAATATCAATTCAGTGCAGCGCTATGGCAGAAATACCGAAGTCATAAAAGTCCCATTGCTGAACATGGAAAGGAAACTTGAATCTGCCCGAGGAAAAAATTTTTAGGGTGGACCGAAAAATAAATTTAAAAAAAAAATCAAGTCGTAATACTGAGAAAAAGTGTCGAATTTAGGTGACCAAGAAGATATCAAAAAAGAAATGGAATCGATTTATATCTTCCGGTCACGTATCTTCTCTAAATTTTGCCGAAATTGGAAAAAAAAATCACGTTTTACGGTCATTTTTAACATTTTTCAATTTACAATTCAGCTGTGGACAATTGTACACCTCCGTTTTCACTCATACTTTGAAATCTGATCTATGGGTGAAGTTAGACAGGGTTCATAATCATTCTTATAAAACTATCCCTAGACTCAGCTCCTCAAACTTTTTTCGGGGGATTCTGTCACAAGTTTAACCCGTCTTCCAACATACTGTGTGTGAATTGAGATTGTCTTAAATGTTATATCCCACACACTTTGGAAGTCACTTTGGATTTTTAAATACAAACATTGAAATTCTTCTTTAGACGTACGCATTCATTAAAAGTAGTTCTCAAAAGTTTTGATCAGACAAGCTTCTATTGGTGAGAACGTGTTTAGGTATAGTTCAAGGAGAGATACGACTTGACGCTCAAAGTTAATAATAAAAGCCTACAAATAGCCAATAGAGTAGCTAACAAAGTAACAAACATGCATTTAAGCAGAAAATGGAAGAGTTTAATCAAAGATGCTTATTACCTTGACGTACCAGCTTGTAAATGCTTTATTGTTATCCGTATTTGCAACAAAACTCTTGATTTATGGAAATGCGATGTCAGTTTTGATTGCACAAAATCGAGTAAAATACCAGCTATTCCGCTAATCTTAGTTTGCGTGGTACTGAAATAAAGAAACTTAATCATCGGAAAGAGATCGCATGACAGCCATTTAAATTTGGATCTGACCGCTATGCTCCCATTCAAAGTGCATTCTCGTAGCATTAACTGCGAACTCTCTTTTCTGTACATCCTACTCCTCTTCTGTTTTTCTTTCTTTGCCTTCCTGCCTGTGCGAATATTTGCAGCTGATGAAGGGACGTATTGGGAGCTTCAGTCCTTCCCCAGACGTCCGTCCTCCTTAGTTTGAATGGATGCGTGTTTGTAGCACAGAATTTCAATTTTTATGTTTACAAATCGAAAGTGGCTCAATGTGTGTGGAACATACCCTTCAAGGCATTCTCGATTCACACAAAAGATGATGAAGATGTGTGAGACTCGTGTCAGAATCCAAGAAAGAGCTCTGTCTAGGGATGGTTTTAGAATGGAAACTATTATTGGAACATCATAGAAACCTCAAATTCTGTCACGAAATGACCCCGATTTACGGTATTCCTGATTTTATCTCGCAAGGCTTCAACATTTATATGCAAATATGTTTTACACTAGGACTTCTCTTATTATTCTAGTGAATCTATGCCTTGATGCCAAAAGTTTAAAATACGTTCATTTAAGTAAACGTCGTAAATTGGGTTTTTGTAAAGGATCATCACACCATCCTGCAAGATTTACTTGTCATTTAAAAATGGATTTCAATTTCTTTTCTGACTAGGCTCTATACTTCGCTCTGGATTGAAAATGAAAATTCCTCCTTAGATTCCTATCTTAAACAAGCTTTACCGCTGTCCCTAGTAGCACAATTAGTCCAAAAGACGTTTAAAACACGTTCTTTAACATCATAAAACGTGTTTTCAACGTAATTTAAACGTTTTTAGAACTAGTTGTGCTACTAGGGGTACGTGCTACTTAGCTCCAATCCACTAAAGTTAACATACCTACTGAGTCTCTTCTGAGAGTCTAAGTTTGCGAATAAACCCAATAATAGGAGACCTATTAGTTCAATAAAATAATCTATAGTTAGTGAGCTATAAAATATTAATAAAATGACTACTTAAGTACATATTAATAGTGGATTGTCCTTAATATTTAATTCTTTCTCAAAGTCCTCGTCCGTTAAACTTGCATTATCAGTCTAAGAATGTCCAAATAAATGAACGTAGGGCCCATCTACCGTAAAGAGTTTATGAGAACATTTCGAGCTGCTCGCCTCGGGAAATGGCATCAGAGGATTTTGCGCTGAAGGAACGCATCTCCAGTCATAATATACACACAGCGATTGGATTATCTTAACACAATTAGACACGAAAAACACATTAGACTCTTTGGCTTGGCTTAGCAAAGGGAAAGCTGCACGCGGGCTATCTGCCTCCGCGAGAAAGTTTTGAGCGGGAAATATTTTAAGGGGTTCTGATCGGATGCGTACATCAGGAGAAAACCGACTAAAATTCAAGATTTTTAGATCGACAGCAGCGCAACAGACCAGAACCCTGGCACTTCAGGAATCTACCCATGTTCAGTGCATTAGACTCTTCCGGGAGGGGTCTTTATCCAAACTAAAGGGATTGTTGAATGACTCCAAAATGTGTGTGCAGTTAACTGGAGTCCTTATGCTGCAAGATATACAGGGTGCTAATGATTAACTTTCCATAGTAAACACCCTCCTTCAGCTAAAAAAGACTAAACACATTTAGTCTATAACCAGTACCCGAGACGCGCTCAAACATTTCGAAAAAAGAAATGATTTCAACCATGTCCACTAGAAGGCGCTTTTCGTGAAAAAAAAACATTCCATTTAGCAAAATGAAGGATCAACACGGAATACGTAAACGATTCGAAGCATTCGAGACCAGATGGATCGGTCACAAAATGTAAAACCGATAAAAGCCATCTCGGGATGTGCACGCGTGCTGCAGACGTACATTGCGTCTCCACTACAGCACCGGTAGTGCCTTACATCGACCGTTTTCATGCGTCTCCACATGTCGATGAGAACACTTTTGCTCCCACATTCTAACACTGTTATTTATTGACTTTCCTTTATTTAGTGTGGTTAGATGGAAAGGTGATCCAAAACCAGTCGATCAATGCTCCATTTTTTTTGTGTATTTCGTGCTACTCGTTCACATCCTTAAATTTAGGTTTTTCTAATAAACATTTTCGAACTTACTTTTTTTTCCCGAAACTCCTTGGGCGTATTTCGTGTAGTCTACGAGGCGCGGCCGAAACATTCGGAAAAGGGGTCCCCTATTTTAAAAACCGCTCTGTTTCGGATGTTACGCTCCCATAGGTTTCCTCCGTACTTGAGAATTGGGTGTGAGAGGGCGCACCCAGCGCCCAAACTGTCAGAGTATGAACCGAAACCCTTTCGGTTCCCGGTAGATGCGAGTTCGAGCAGCTCCCTGTGCGAGCCTTTGTACGCGCAGCGAACCAAACGCTGCCGTTTCAACTTGTTATTATTAAAGAATTGGTTAAGTTTGTCAAAGAGGTGAATTTCATTCATAACAGCAACGAACCAGCCCATGACAGTCCACTCGTTCATTCCCGAGTTCTCGCGGACAACATACATGCAGTGAAAGACAAGGGAACTCGTGTCCCCTGAGCGCCCAAATGACGACCGTTAAGCAAAAGTGCGGGCTATGATCCGTTTAAGGCAGTCCGTGCAAGGAGGCACGCCATTGCGAAAGGGGGCGATGCCTGAACATCCAGTTTTGCTTCCAATTAGGCGAAACGGCCACGCAGACACATCCAGGGGTCATGGAAGTATACGGTGGGAAAGCAGTGAGTCAAAGTGCGCTTTTGTGTGCTTTAAACGCTTTACAGACGAAAAGGAAACGGTCGAAGATAAACCTCTGGAGCGAATTCTCGCGCATCCTGCAGATCGGGTACCTGCAGACTTCTGGTTCCCCATCTCGCAAAGAACTCTTGAAATGCCTACGCTTGGATGACAGCGTGCGACAACGACCACAGATCCAACAACCAGTGACAACGGTGTTTTGAGCGATTCCAAAAGAAACATCTTCTGACTTTATTTTAGGACACCCTTCACCGAACTTTTCGGGCCCACCTTTTATGTCGAAATTCTCTTAACCCGTTTTAGCTGTAGAATGTTAGTAGAAATGCTTTCTATAATTTTAACTAAATTATAACTATCCTGTATATATATATATATATATATATATATATATTATTTATTCAAGATTCAATATATTTTTATAAAATATCTCTCGAAAGAATGACGTTATTGACCCTTTCGATGAATCCCATCCTGCATTTCTTCCTATACTTACTCTAAATGTATGGCCTAGAACGTCTTAATAAGAAAAGGAGCCAAACTTATGTCGAGGCATTTCCACTCAACTATGCTAAGTTGCCGTTTGGAAGTCCTTAACTCAGAATAAATTGGCCTTTAAGCATTCCTTCCTTTTATCGGGAACCCATGTTAGGGTCTTCCCTTTTTCCTCGCGCAGATTATTGACAAAGAACGACGAAGAGAGGGTTTAAGTCAATTCCTAAAGTTGATTTTCCGAAAAAGGGAACTGTTTACACTCGCAACAAAATAAAGCAGAATAGGGCGCGTAGAAAATTTTAGTCATCATCTCATCCGGTTGTTTATCGTACACTGTCGACACACTTGACACTTTAGCGAGGCTTTCCAATTTGTATTTGAAACCCATTTTAGATAGAAGCACCTCAACTTACGTTGTTAAATTTACATTTAAATATATCTTAAAAGGGTATTGGTAGACTTTTTGAGGAAATTTCTGTATTATACCTAAATATCAGGTTGTAACGAAAGTTTTCCGCCCTATCTGCCTGAAAAACTAACTTCTAACTCCTTAGATAACTATTTTTGAACTTTCGGTACCCAACCTGCAAACAGCCCACATGATACAACAATAGTACTTAAAGCTGTACTCATCATTCGTTGATATTCTGTAGCTGACTTTTTGCAACACAAATGGAAGTAAAGGATGGTTCTAATACTCTAGAGTGATAGTTCCATTTGGGACACCTTATACTTAACGATAACTATATTTTTTACAGATTTCACAACACAGTGTTATAAAGTAAGCCTCTTTCTTTCAAATGCCAAAAATCGTTTGACAAAATAGGAGCCAATACGCCAACGCGAACTGTGTGCTGACGATGTTTGCGGTGGCGGGAAACTTTCGTTACAACCTAATACATCCCTTACGGGATTACCTTTTCAAGTGCTCAAAATTTCCTAAAAGCATATGGATCAAAACGAAGGAATGCACTATTTTTCGTTTCGCGGGATTTCGGGATTGAGATGAACGGATCCCGTCATCCAGCGGGATGGACATTTTATTCATTTGAACAGAGAAAAGTAAGATTTTAAGCACTATGAAGCTTAACTTTGATAATAATAATTAATCTTATTTCATAATGAATAGAATAACTTACAGAAAAAAAGGGTCCTAAAAGTAACGATGTCCAATTTTGAGTAACGCATGGGTGTGACTTTATTAAGATTTGTTTTTAAATGCCATTACAAGCACTTTTGTTTTATTTTCCAAAGTTGGACGCATTCGAGCAATGCTTTTAATTATCCAATACACACTGTCCAATAAATCCCACTTTCGCTGAGCCTTTATTCCAATGAATTTATTTCAATCATTTATCTTTCGAGTCACGCTATCGAAAAGTGCCAGTAAAATTTACGTACATGTTTACTTTGTGTCATAGCATCCAAACTATGTGAAATGTATTCAAATGCATAGCGTGTCCCAAAGAAAACATGTATGCAAATTTCGCTTGCCCTTTTGGATAGCTGGACGCAAAAGATAAATGATTGAAATAATTCATTTGAATGCATAGTATAGTCTCGGTGAAAGTGCGGAATGTGCAAATCTTCTTTAGAAAATAAAATAGAAGTCATTGTAATGCAATTTAAAAATAAATGTTGTAAAAGTCACACCAAGGCGTTACTCGAAATCGGATATCATTCATTTTTAGACCCCTATTTAAATATCAAATAGATATAACGTAAAATGCTGCGTCCCAAACTTTTAACCTGTCAAGGGTTTTTGTGTGGGGATATCATTAGTCAATACACTCTTTATCAAGCGTCCATTTCAAGCAGACTGTTACTTGTTATTTTAAGGTCGGGAGTTGCAAACAGGATAATACTTAAGCATTTAAAATGAAAGAAAACAAAAATTATCCATAGCAAAACTTCCATTTCATAATTTATTTCTAGGTCAAGTGCGGCCCATAAATAAAGTATTCTCAAAATGACTTTTACGTCCTCTTTTTTAAATTATAGAGATGTGTGCTTTCTGGGTCAGAATAACTTTTTTCTGTTATGTTCCAAGAAATCTAAACCATGCACCATGACTCCATTATCTCAAGAATCCAAGTCCATTCCATAAAAGTCTCTTTTAAGGAAATCCTCCCCTCGCGAGACTACTTTTCTTTGCATACTGACACTAAAAAAGCAGCCCTGAATGGTCTAATAAGATAGCGAGCAAAATGGACGTCCAGGCATCTCCCGTTTGCAAGTTCTTAACTCGGAGTCCATCGACTTCGAAGAATTCCGTTTCTCTAGCGTGCCTATGTTAGCCTGCCCTTTTCTCTTTCGGCCATTTTAGAAAATACAATCATCCTTACTTTTTATGCTTCAAAAAATCAGATTGTTGTAGTTTGTTTAAACTTGTAAAAAAGGAAAATGTAAAAACTCCGGTACGGCTGTTAGTGAATCGAGTCTCCAATGCTATCCTTCTTTTGTCCTGGTCGCTGCCAAAGAACGGACCACCCATTCAACCACCCGAAACGTACAAGATGAGGAGGTTTGTTTTGCATTAGCAAAGTGTGAATCATAAACAAATCCTATTTGGATTTGAATATGGGTATACAGTCCCTGGTCCTATGAGTGAAATGTTTTCAAGAAATGTACTACAATGATGTCCATTTATTGTATGTTTTTAAAAACGTTTTCAATTAAAATAAAGAGCCGACCCATGGCCCAGCGCGACTACGACACTCAACCTATCTGGATGGCTCGAATGTGAAGGGCCCGGGGTTCTGGCTTACCGCGCCGCTGACGATCTAACGGTATAGAGTCTCGAGCGACTTTTGCCAGATGTCACGGGAATAGGCGTTAGAGCCCGTTAAGAAGTTCTCTACCCAAGGCATTCCTATCCATGGCATAGAATCCTAGTGTGCTTTGAATGCACAAAGCAACAACCAGAAAACAAGTGGTAGAGTCAGTACAGTTAGGACTGAATTCCATTGGACTGAATCGACACTGGCCACCCAATCTAAATTCAGCTCTTGAATACGCGTTGGAACCCCTTAGAATGTCTCCGACCAAGGTAGCCCCCATCCACCCCTCGCGCAGGTTTGCCATGATACACACAATAACTAAATTCAGCTCCTCCATCTGGGTCATAAGCGCGGCTGACCAGGCTAAATATTCTATAGACTATAAACTCGCTGTGTACTCCCATTTCCCAATCTCCCTCTATCATAAACACCCCTTGTAATGTGAACATTTTGGATGTTTCCCATGAGTGCACAGAATAGAGTTCGCTGTATTAGTTTCCTCACTTTATCTGGGACTGTCTATTCAGTTTGAGACATTTTGTGTCAATAAAATTATCTGATGGGAATTTTATTTCTAATGGCGGCCATTAGCCATTTAGAGGTATGGGTCACTACCAAGACCGGAAGTAGGGTCACTCGAGGCACCTAGTAGACAGACCAGCGTTTCCTATATTGAATTGGCGGACATCCAAGCCCATGCTGGGAATCGAACCGCTCCAAAAATTGCCAAGTTTGGACACTTTGGGTTATGTAAAGGTATGTTTGGCTCAAAATAGACGATAATAATACCTATTAGTTTGACGATACTACGCCCATTGGACGAGAAATAGTCATTTCCTGGTAATAACTTATGGAACGTGAACGTTCTAGAACGGAAAATACAATTATCCCACTTGCATGCTACAAAAATAATTATTTTAAACTATTGAATGCGTAGAACAATAGTTTTTTCTCAATAAAAACCCAAAGTGGCAGATTAATCTTCAAATTTCTGACAGATATGTATTTATGAGCTCCAATGAACTATTACTTTCATTTCAAGTATTTTCTATGCACATTACCTAGCATATATCTATAATTGTCGTTCATTTGCAACAGTAGCACACTTTAAGCAAGAATTATAGTCAACCTTTCTCAGACGTTTGAAGTTTCCGTTTTCCTATCTTAGCAATTTAAAAATGGGGGGAAAGAATGCAAATACTTAAGACAGTTGAGTTTCAAATAGACATGTTTAATTGGACCTTTTTAAAAGACATATTTTGCACTTTTTTCATGGTAAAACTTAATTAGCTTTTTGAATCATTTCTTTTCACCCATTAAAGACTACTACTACCGAGAGTGAAAATGCAATATATTTCAGCTAAAAGAATATTTTAATATACGTTATGAAAATGTAATATATTTAAGATAAAAAAAACATTTTTAATATACGTTATCAAAATGTAATATATTTAAGATAAAAA
The DNA here is from genome assembly GCA_038373885.1 of Cheiracanthium punctorium. Classification (NCBI taxonomy): domain Eukaryota; kingdom Metazoa; phylum Arthropoda; class Arachnida; order Araneae; family Cheiracanthiidae; genus Cheiracanthium; species Cheiracanthium punctorium. The sequence goes on along the minus strand of JAWZYV010012242.1, from coordinate 85,244 downwards.
AAAAATTTTTAATATACGTTATCAAAATGTAATATATTTAAGATAAAAAAACATTTTTAATATACGTTATGAAAATGTTCTTCCAAAGAAATCCTTCCCATTTCTAACAGAGTAGGGAAAAAAAGTAAGAAAGTATTTTCATTCAAATTACAAAGCTATCCACTTTTCCCTTCTACGATTCATTAAATCAGTTTAAGGAGAATTATCCAATAAAAGTTTTATTTGGACTGGTATAAAATTTAACTGTAAATAGGTTCATATTCTTCGCAGATCATTCAAAATTGAAAAGTCTTTTTTAAAGGATTACGTTTTTTATGCTTCTTTTTTACTTTTCTTTCCTGCCACTATTTTTCCCCCAAGATAGTCTTCCAAAAATGCTAATTTTGTGTACATTTGAACTAAATGACGATTTTAGATTGGATACATAATATACGAAATACGGTTGCAAGTATGATTGAGTTACTATAAGTAAGTGGCGGGATACAGAATTTTTGGGGAGAGGGCTCATTTTTGAGAAAAATCTCATTTGACCTAAAGGAGATATACATACAATAAAGCAAAATGTTACTAAAGCGATGTAAAACTTTTGATAGGGACTCATTTTTTTTTAAAAAGCTCGTTTCACATACAGTGTACAATGGAGCAAAATGTTATCCTTCATCAATGACTTTTTATTGGGTGGTGGGCGGATGAAACCTCTTAGCCCTTCCCTGGATTCGCCACTGCTATGTGGACAAGAACAATTTGCGCCTTGATGAGTCCGAACACATCAAACAGTACGAGAAGTTCAGGCACCAAGAAAATCTTGGAAAAGTAAGAACGAATGGACAGTCCAATGAGTAATATTCAGTAATGAAATACAACTTTCAAACTACGCATTTTACAATTTGAATAAGGCATAGAATTTGTGTCGTTAACTGGAGCTTCACGCGCGTTTATGTATGCGTGAAGTTTGATTGAATCAAAATAGGGGAGACACAAAATTCGGCAGCGTGCTTCCTCATTTATTATTTTTTTGATTGTTGCATTTCTTTTTTAACCGGGAGAACCGATGTTTAACTTGTTCATTCTCATCATCAAAAAGAGACAACAGACATCAAAAAGAGACTTCTCTTCCGCGAGCAGTGCTGTTTCCCAGGATGAGTCCTTGAATGCTACACTGTCTACCAATCAGTATTTGGACACCTATGCAAATGACGATCTCTGCAGTCCTGAGGTACGTCACGGCCTCCGCCGGTATATATCGTGTAGGAAACAGCAACGGCATGAGTCGCATGCAAGATGCCGAGCAGTTCGGAGCTCTCCGATTTCGAGAAAGGTGTCATTATCGGGTATCACAAATGTGGCCGATCCTTAAGGGACCTATCTAGCGATCTGAAGTACCCAAAATCGACAGTGGCCTATGTGATTAAACCCTCTGAGCGTCTTAGAAATGGGCAAATAATGTAAAGTTGTTTTCACGGTAAAATTTTCAAGTGTCTTTAAAATTATTGAAAAAAAATTAAATTTTGTTAGGAAGATTTGCAATTATTAAAAAATAGACTTCAAAATATGTACAACATTAACATTAATTTTTTTTTATAATACGTGTGAGTTATAAATAATTTAAATTATAGATGCATTGCAGTGAAAACTGGAATGCAGTTGACGGGATTTTATGTCTCAGCCGCTTGGAGGGTTAAGAAGTGGAAGGTGAGCGGTGATTGTCGGAATGTGCCCCGATTCGGCAGACCAACGAAACTGGGAGATAGAGACCGACGAGTGCTGTCCAGAGAAATTCCGAAGAACCGCACCCAACCGATGGCCCTCATCCGCGAGGAGTTTCAACAGGCATCCGGGAGTATTGTTTCAATGAATACCTTCCGTAAGGAAGCACATCTGCTTGGTTTTCAGGGTCGTGCTGCTGCCCATAAGCCTTTGATCACAAAGTCCAACCGCGCTGCTCGGTTAATGGGGTGGAAAGCACATCGAAATTGGACCGTAGGTGGAGGAAACGGGGTGGACCGAAAGTGGAAACGGGTTCTTTGGAGCGACGAATCAAGGTTCACCCTTTACAGTTCGGATGGCAGGGTCTGGGTCTGGCGTCTGCCTGGAGAACGTCTCCTGCCAGAATGCATTTGCCAACAGTCAAAGTTCGGCGGAGGTGGAATTAGGGTCTGGGGGTGTTTCTCCTGGTATGGACTCTGACCCTTAGTCCCCATTCATGGTAAGCTCAACGCCGATGCCTACTGCACTATTTTGGATGACAATGTGCTTCCTACGTTGTGGCAGTTTTACGGGTTGGACCCCTGTTGTCATGTTTCGAGGTTAACCAAGGCTGGGTAGGGTGCCAATGGAGTTCATCGAATGGACTGTCCTGCCCAGAGCCTAGACCTGAACTCTATCGAGAAAATCTGGGACGAGTTGGATGGCCGAATTAAGGGGTGCACTACCCGTCCAAAATCGGTGAAGGAACTTCTATGTCTACTCCAAGCCGAGTGGAAGACAATACCACTAGCTGTAATACAAAGACTTATGGAAAGTATGCCCCGGAGTGTTCAAACTGTAATCGCCTCTCGTGGAGGCTCTACCAACTATTGATTTTGAATATAGTTAGTTTTTATTTTCCATTACAGGTGTCCAAATACTTATTGGTAGACAGTGTACGCTTTAATGATCTACTGGAGCAATTGTGCAAGTACAACACTGGGTTTCGGCGGAGCATTCAGAGATCCAAGCTAAGAAGCAACACCGGTCACAGAAGAAGAGTCCACTGCGCTTTTTTGATAATGTGAGGAGTACGAACGGATTAAACTTAGGTTCCTAGATGGACTGAACTCCCTAACAAGTCCACAGATTTTTACATTAAGAGTGCACAAGTGGTGGTGGGAAGGGGGGGCGATTGTCCCACCAATTACAGGGATTGTTGTTCGACATTAATTTTAATCAATTGCAGGATTGCCATTATCCCTTTTTGTTTTTGATTGAAGAAAGATAAGCAATGTTTTCTTGACATTTTAAGAAAAAAATAAAATCAAAATAAAGGATAAAGTCAGAATAAATGTTACTGCTTTTGTAGGTCGTCTGTTTTTATAATTGCCCGATCATGAAAAAGAGACGATTTGTTTTAAAGGAATGTCCATCCTCTAAATGAATCAACAGCTTATATTTGTACTAGATTCTTATCTGTTCAATCCTTTTAAATCTATTATTTTCTTAGAAGTATTTAGATAAATATACTCTGGTAGCACAGACGTTTAAAGAACAATACTAAACGCACTGTACACTTTAATAGACGTTCAGAGAGCCTATGTTTATTGCCTGGGATATACTTCATCACAAGTTTCTGTGGATTTTTATTTCTCCCACATGGAGCTCAACAATCAATACTTTCTTCCGTAGGTAGTTACCAGACCAGTGCCAGAAATTAATTCTTCGGCCATCCAACTAGTGAGTCTATTTCAGAATTCTCTCTAAATCTGTTTGCCACTTTGTAGTTGCGACAGATTTAAAGATTGCAAATCAATTTCCGATTCGAAAAATTTCTATTTTCTCTTAGTCATCCATTTAGCCTTGTAAGCAATAGAGCGTACCTTTTTAAGGGAAAATATCTCTTCACATGCAAAAGTAAAAAATGATGCCTTTCCCTCTCAGTTATGTCTTAGAGCGATCGAGACGTAAAAAATTCTGTTCACCGAGCATTCGTTTTACTTCAACAAAGTCACAGACTTTGTTAAATAATAGAGTCCCACAACATAAACATTTTTTTGAGCTTTAAAGCACCAAAGTAGTTCTTCGAGTGGATAAAGAAGTTTCTATCAAGCTTCATTGTTTTTCATAAAGTTAAAATTGTGGGAACTCAGTATAATAGGTGAAATCTTAGGAAAGAGAATTGGTGATGGCCTTTTAAATCATAAATCCATATTTGAGTATTTCGATATCATAAAATGAAAGAAGACATTTTTCGTTTTATTTCTTCATTTGCAATGGAATTAAACAGATTTAGCATTCGTGACTGTCTGAACTGACTGTGGATATTTCTGCCCTTTTCTAAAGCGCTCAGAGGGTTCATACATAATGTTGTCCATTCAGCACTTACAAAAGGGTCACGTCATGCATTTTACGATGCTTCGGAATAAAAAACTTTATTTTTCAGCAATACAAAAACATATCTTTCATTCCGAAACTTGTTTGCACGCAATATTTTGAAGAATGAATTCGCCCGTAAGTAGACGCTATTTCTTATCTCAGAAGATTTATTCATTTACATTTTCCCCTTCACATGACTGAATTCGTTTTAGCACCCGATGGGAGGGCGTAAAGCACTTGTTTAAGAAGTTTGAAATGTCGTCGGTAAGTTTAGACAGTCATTCTACAAAGAGCTTAAACATTATCGGTTCTAATCAGATAATCGCTCAAGTAATCCTCCCAATACTGTTCCCATCCGCACAGATGACGATGTTCCAGTGATACGGATCCAAATGCCATTGGACGGAAAAGGGCGCGCTACTGTGACATTTATAATTAATATGCAAACTGTATTCAAAGGATTTCCTCTGCTAAGAGGATTTCATTGCGTTTGGAGAAAAATAATTTTCGATTCCCTGATAAAATAACTTAATTAAAATCATGTATGAAGGAAACGCATATGACTATTCGTACTGTGCAGGAGGAATTAAAGGATCTGGAAGACTCTCCGGGGTTTCTGGATTCAGTAACTACGCGTAAAAGAGGGGAGATATTCAGAACTTTGTACACTGAAATCGTTAAAACGGCTGTATGCATTCATGAAACGGCGCTTCAGAGAACTTTTCGGGGATCTGATCATGACTTGTAGCGTAAATGTGTTGGGGCTCCAAACCATTCATTCATCTAAATAGTTATAGAGGCTTTACACGCTTCAATCTATTGATTAAAACTAACACTCCTTTATTGATTCAATTTCTTATCGGCTGATTTAAATCCTGTTACGCTAAAAAATACTCATTCAAGACAATAATTTGTAATCTCCTCCATTCGCCTCAATCCTCAGGATTCGCTAGATTCTATTATACTCCATTTTTCACAAAAATCTTGTCTATTTGAGAACTCTGTCTCTCCCCCACGAAAGATGCGTAGTAAGATATCCTATTAATATCACGTGACCAACGCTCTTCAACGGAAAACGGTACAGTCACAACGCGGGAAGCGGGAATCGTCGTGGCTTGTAGAGATGAGACGGGCTCACCCGAGCCCAAAAGCCCGAGCCCGAGCCCGGGCCCGACTCGGGCTCGGGCTCTGTAATTCACGATTGCGTTCGGGCTCGGGCTAGTGAAAAATTTCTCCTTTGTTGAACATACTCCTTGAAACAGATTTTAAAAAGTGATTCATGGGATAAATAGACGTACTTATTTCAAAAAATAGCGGCACGGGGGACTAGAAGGTATGTGAAGCTCCAAAATTTATTGTATCCTATTAATGAAGTAGTTAAATTTATTTGTCTTTAGCTGAAATTTCGGGCTCGGGCGGGCTCGGGCTCCAACTTTAATAATATTGCTCGGGCTCGGGCGGGCTCGGATTAAAAGTCCTCGGGCTCGGGCTTCAAAAAATGAGCCCGAACTCATCTCTAGTGGCTTGCGGCGAGCATCGAAGAGCAAACATGTCGTTATCAAAATATGAATTAAAAGAGTTTCTAAAGAGGATACCCGATGATACTTTAGAATGAATGTATTCGCTGGTGATCATTTTATTTTATATCCGAATACCAAATGCATCTTTTTCATATTCAGAGTTGTGAAATAAATTCAACCTAAATGTGGAGAGGATGCTTTCGGTAAAAATTTTGTTTTAATGGACATAGTTTCTTACGATTGGATTATAAAAATCTCGTCGCTGTTGTAAAACAAATGAAGTTATGATATCTTCAGTCAAATGAGTAAGTACTATTTTACCTTTTTCATGTCAATAAATTGGGTTGCTGCTTTCATTAAATCTCACAGCTGGTTTAACCATGATTGCATTTCTGTATTCTGATTGTACTGTGAATTCGTTTTATAACTAGAGACTATAATGAAATTATATTCTATTTATTAAAAAAAATACTTTTTTATAGTGTATTAAAATATATGTAATGTATTTGCCTTGATTTAAAATTTATTTTCTCGGGCTTATAATCATAGATTACAGCTCTGATAATAAAAAATGGAGAAAACGAATCCTTCAATATATTAATCAAAAACAGCCAATTTTAATAAAACACCCTTTTTATAGCTTAAAATAATAATATTAAGTGAGTACAGATATATTAATTTAAAAACGGCTGATTTTGTAAAAAGGCTCATTCTATAGCTTAAATAATAATCATAATTGAGTACAGTTATATGAATCAAAAACGGACAGACACTCCTCATTTTCGATTATTATTGAGCCCAAATGGAGCTGTTGTAGAATGCTCAAAAATTGAGAATTTTTCGCTCCATTGATTTTTGTCGATGAATGGAGCCCATTTGACTCAATCGGGAGAATGGCTGTTTGAAGTCAATAATTGAGTAAAAGTAGACTCCGTTTGATTATTATTTTACTCAATAGATTTAAGCGTGTACTGATAGTTTTTTGCATTTAATTATCGAGTCATTATTTCTTAATAGCGGCGAATTCAAAAGTTGAAACAGCCTTTCATTAAATACGTACAGTTTTAAAAAAATAAATTCGCTAAGTGTAAAATCAATTCTAAACCGAACAAAAAGAAAGTGGACTCAGGCTTAAATAATGTCTCATTCAACTCACACAGAACCCATTTTATTTAAAAAAAGAGGCTATATTCATCTTAATCATGATATGTTCACAGATTGTGCAATCTTGACTCATCCAAAAGACAATTCAAATGCAATGAACGATGGTAGCAGCGTACATCTAAAATTGCGAATCTTCCAATTCCATATTGACTTATCTACAACTTATTGGCGAGTACTTCAAAATCCATTTCTTCTACCAAAGGTTATTTTATAGCAGAGAAATTCGAAACATCTAACAGTTTTTATCAAACTTAGAATTTAACTACTAAGGTCATTCGGTGGTAAGATGCTACTTGGAGGAAATTTTTATCGGTCAACCGATAGTCTTTCTAACCCTGTTCTGTGGGGAATTTTATCCCAGTGTACGCATGGATTGTGAATGGATCTTAATTCATCGCCTTTAATAGTCGTTACTTTGGGACCCGTGATCCTTTAACAGGATGAGTAAAGCCTTTAGAGTATTCCATGGATCCTATTTAAATTTAATAAACGGACAGTTTATTTTAAATAGGATATTAGCAATGTAAGTGTGTTCGCATTCTGTTACACACACTCATGAAAGCAGAAGCGGCCATGACCAAGCAGCAATAGGAAGGGGAGAAAGCGAAAATCGTGTATAACATCTTAGCTCTATGCTTGGGAGCAAACACAACATGGTTCATAAATAAATTGAATAAACTTAAGATTTTACTTTTCATTTTGTACACTGCATATTACAGTGTAAAATTTAAATGAAATTAATTATTAAAACTATAATAACTGTCTTTTTATATTATTTTTAATAAGCATTTAATTTTGTAATGTTATATTTTACATTGCCTGTACTATATGTGTATTATAGTTTTACGTATCTGCTTACTGTATTTTTAGATCTTAAGAATTTTAAAGAAACAGGATTCCCATTTTATCATCCTACAGACTACAAAAGGGAAACGGATCGAGATTCTTGTTCCGAATTCAAAAGAATTCAATATAACAATTAAATTTATGATTCAGAATCATTTTTGTGCTGTATGTGAAGCATACTTTTACGCTAAAAAAGAGACTGTTATTCGACTTCTTCGCACGTTTCGTTATGCAATTTTCTTACTTCAACAACAGCACTTTTGTCATGACTATTCCTACACTCAAAGCTCGTTCTCCTTCTGATAGGGATTAGGGATCGTGGCATCAGTCCCTACATCATGCATGAAAACTTTGAACTCTCATTTCTGGGTGAATAGGGCTCCTGTGAATATCGACATTTTTCGGTTTGTAATGTTTCTGTCAGGGTTGTCATTTCTGACAGGACAGTGGCAAAAATTGGAAAAAAGCTTATTTGTCTTACATAATGTGCAGTACGGTCTGCAATTGAATAAACGTTATAATGGGATTAATAATTCATTTTCTGTACTATTTAATATCATAAATTTAATTTGATAACTAATAAATGCTATAAATTAAAACATTTATTATAAAAAATTATTAATGAAAACTGTCTAATATACAAATGCAAAAAATATTTAAAATGAATTCAAAATTATGTATTGAAAAATTTATGTTGTGTCCTTAAATGGGCGACTCGATTTATTTTCTTCATTTTGCTTTTGAAGGGAACACATAACCTACATTCATCCGTTTCAGTCATTCAAATATTGCATGTCACCAGTGTAATCCATTCATTATCAGATGCCTAGCTTCAGTGGCGTGTGACCGGGCCTATTTTCGGGAGGAGCCCAGTCCTTCTAGGTGACCCCATGCTTACGCCACTGGCTCTAAGAGACAAAAAAAGTTCAATGTAATGTAAAAACGTTTAGTACACTGCTAGGTTAGGGGGAGGGCAGTTTCTCTTCCCACGAGATAGACTCCATGATTCTCATTAAGATGCATATGTAAAACTGCATTGTTATTCGGAATTCCAAGAGGTAACGAGTAACGCATACTCAGTAACAGGTTTTCAGCTTCAAAGTAACGAATACATACGGATATTACTTTTATCGTTCGTTTTACAGAAGTACCGAGAAACGAATTGGAGCGGTAGACACATTACTTCGTTTCATAAATAATGTTAATTCTACTGAGGAGAGCGATCCTAAAATAAAATGCTTTCCTCCCAGTGCTTTCCGAGTCTTGCATTTTTCTAAGAGACCTGTTTACTATTCGTGGAAGGAAATCGGAAATGTATTGGCTCTCGAACTTTGACGTGAGATCCTGTCTTAGAACGAACCCATTCAAAATGAAAAGACTTCCATTCAAACTCTACAATGAGAGAGGTTTAGAAGTTTTTATATTTGGAAAAACAGTTTTTTAAATAAAGGATTTTTAAGTAAGGAGTGAAACGATTGATCTGTAAGTTTCGTTGTTTGGGGATGCATTGGAGTTAAATTTTTGCAATCTCAAATTTCTAAGATAAGAAGGAGCATTTTTCGTAACGACTCAACTTCTAGATGCGTCGATTCATGGGTTGCAGTCATGGAAATTATTTTTATATCAGTCTCTTCTCCAACGTATTCCTCGCCACTGTTCAGTCTCGAAGAATTCAAACAAAGAGTATTGACAGGGCTGTCCCAAAAAGGTGGGAACGCTCTTACTCTATTAGAGATAAGTGGTCAATGGAAATTGAAGAAAAAAAATAAGTTCGGAAAAGAAAAACTGCGTTACGAAAATATTCCTTTCGCTCATTTTCAAACAACGACACTTTTTTAATGTGTATACGACCCTCGTACAGAAAAATTCCAAATGAGTGAAGTGTGCCCCCTACACTCGTGAAATGTACCCATTTTCACACTTTTACGTCTGAGAGAAACCTTAGAACAAAGAGGGTCAGGGGCTGTGTAGGATTTGGAATGGAAACATTTTTGGCTAGAAAGCAAAAAAGTACTTTCTTTCGTCATTTCTGTACGACCCCTGATCCTCCGACGTGACTTTTTCCTTTTGAGAGCCATTGAAAAGTAGTTGAAGTCAGCACTCATTTATATTCCTCCTATCTCTGACAATTGACAGGATAGTGTCTTCAAATGTTGTACATTACCTCATGAACCCTTCGAGGCGCAACCCTTTCCCAATGCTGAAAAAAGGACAGCCGTTGCCATCGGAACGACCCGCAATAAGGCAGACGATCGAAACGTTCATCGCATGCCACAGATCGAGAGACCCTTTTTGGATGACAGCTGTCTGTGCGGCACAGCCAGCTGTCGCCAAAAAAGGCTGTGGCACCCCTACCTACTTACGATGACCGTCCTCCAGGATGACTTACTTAGAACAAACGAAATCCCTCGAGTCTCCAAAAAGAACATTTCATTTTGAATGCTATTATTTTTATCCTTAAAATACGACTTCGATGGCTACGCGATGTCATTTTCGAGTAGAAAGGATCCCTGATGACGCGATGACATTTTCTGCGGAAGGTCCTTTCCGACTAGCTGACGAGCACGTTGAATCAATAGGTTTCAAAGCCGAGATTAGGACGCCTTACATTGAGAGAAATAAAAGTTCGCTCCCATTAGAATATCTCGAAAAGGTATAAATGAATTCCTTTTTTTCAATCCAATACCTACTGACTCTGGTGTGTTTCTATTTTATGAGTTCATAAAATTAACTCAACGTAATCCTTCTTTATCGCTTACGACTCCCACAAGTTCCATTATGGAAGGCGGTTTTTATCCCCCCCCCCAAAAAAAAGAAGGAAGTATATTATAAGCTTCGCAGTATGGGACATCCATAACATAAATCTAAAAGAAAAGTCTGTTTTAGAAGATGTACATGGAGGATAAACAACCCTCTCATTTATGATAAATTATTTTCAAATACTAACAGACGGGATGTTAGCTTTAGAAAATGTGCCCTTGCAAAAACAAATTGGCCTCTAAACATATTTTGTCGTGACATCTCCCGACATTTTACTGATATTTGCTTTTATGAGACTCGTTTAAATCTCTCGGAGAATCGAGGGAACATAACATTTTTTCTCCGCTTATCCATTTCATCCAAATTCTGATACGGGAGAAAGGACGTCGTCGGCATTTTCTTCGTGTTTTATTTCACTTTAAAAGCCCAAAGTTCCTATAAAAATTAAAATTTAACATTAGTTTCATTTTTTGAAGAAAAAAAAAACACTTTTAACGATCCTTTTTATAGCCGTAGATTAAGGCTATAATGTAATATAATGTTAAGGGCTAATCATGTCATTATTACATTATTAGCCGTTTTTAATGGCGGAAGTCCTAAATCATCCGTTGGGTGACAAAAGAGTTATTTGATACGGCTGGATCCTTGCCTCTTTGTTACACTTTCAAAATTCTGAAAAATGGTAAGAATATACTTTTTAAATAACTTTTTATGTCCTTTAAGAGTTCTTTTGCATCCTATTTTTCTTAAAGTGTACGATTTCAACTTTTTTCGGCCAGTCCAATAGTCAGCTTCTTTTCCATTCCTCCATTAAATCCCAGCGGGCGCCATCAGCAGCCTTCCTTTCACTTCCTATCCATTTGGATGATTGTTTGTCCCTTCCTATGAGATTCCTTTACAGATTTCATCTATTTTACTTTCAAATGAGATAAGCCCGAAAATATCGAAGGGGTTCATTGTATCCCTGTCCGTTGAATGACGGCCTTTCATTCATTACAATTTGTTTTGGCAAGTCTTTAAACCGAGCATTGGGGGGTGATTTCTGAGATTCTTATCCTTCAAAACAGGACTGCCCTCTCAATGCAAAAGGTAAACGATATAAAATTTTCTATTTGTGTGACGTTCAGTGGCGTAACAGGATGGCGTCGCATCCTTTCTAACGACTCTTTTGAAAATTATTTTTTAATGTATCATTTTTAATCTAATATCTTTTTTCAAACTCGAATCTATGTGAAATGGCCGAAATAAGAAACGCAAAACTTCTTTGTTTACTAATTATTGTGAATGAGGCGGATTGTTAGGGATGGACGCGAGACGCCAATTTTCCGTCTCGCGTCTCGCAAAACAGCCTAAAAGCTTTGTCTCGTCTCGCAAAAATCCCTATACCGTAATGTTAAAAATGTCTGTCTCGTCTCGCAAAAAAGCTGTAAATCTCTGTCTCGTCTCGCAAAATATCGTCTCGCGTCCATCCCTACGGATTGTCAAGGAACGGACGTTATCCCGTGGATGGGGCGTCGCACGAGACGCTCCTGCCCTCCTGCTCAAAAATATTGAATACATTGTTATGAATTTTCGGAGCAACCCGCTGCTCTGGGGCTTAAAATAGTTTAAAATTCGTATTCTGCGTTTCCAATAGTAGAATTTTGCTTCTTGTTGCATCCAAATCGGTCCTCTAGAACAGGACATACGGAGGTTTCGGTTTTCCCATTGTTTTTCGATGGGTTTCTAGAAATCTCGATAAATAGGGGTCCTAGGGCTTCGATCTCTTCACATTTGGGGACTTACTTTTGGCGCCAAGCTTGGCGACATTTGGGTCATTGGGCGCGATTTTCCCAATGCGGCCTGAAAGTTGGTTTTTCCGCATTCAAAACGCATAATAACCTAACATTTCTCTTCTTTGACGTCATGAAAATTCCCGCTTTATGTAGAATCTTCTAGAAATAGACTTTTCTGGAAGCTGCCCTCAGCTTCTGCCTCCTCTATCAATACCGGCGTGTTTCATCGGCCTCAGTTCAGGTTGAGTGAGCACCCGTATTGTGAATAGAGCTCTCTGAGTCAGTACGCTTGCTTTGTGAATGGATAGTGCTGTAGAAGCTATGTTTTGGCTTGCTTTTCGAAGCTGTTTTTAAAGTGCTGTGTGCAAATTATTCATGGCCGTGTCTTAAGGGATTGTGTACGATATCCCTTGAATATTTTCACTGAATTTTTACCTGTGGATGTGTTTTATTGTATGTGAGAAATACAGCCTTTGTGACAGCTTCTGATCTAAGCGAACTGTTAGAAGCACATTGCTATTAGAAGCACATTGCTATTGGATTGTACTTGTGAATCTTGTAAAGCGGATGGTTCGACGAAGAAATAGAAGCAATAGAGTTGTGTTCCATCCTGACAGTGGACTTTTTACTAGAACTTTCTACACCCACTAGACTTTAGAACGACGAACCCACGAAACAAGTAGAGTATTCGGCAACAATATGTCTGGAGATTTCTTTCCTTAATAAACTGCTCAGCCTTTTAAAAATTATGTTTTTTAAGTGTATCATTTCATGTGTAATATTTTTAGAACGGCGCCCTATTGACGTCCTCTCCCGATTTTGTTCTAAAATGTTCAAAATAGATCATTCATTTAGCAATCAAGCTCCAATATTCGCACTACAAGCATTTGTATTCATAGAAAGTTCTAGAAATAACTTTAAATAGACTGTCATTTTGTTTTTGATTTTTCGAAATATCAATCACTGTTTTGGGACGTTATAAAAAAGGGACCCAGTCTATCTCTTAGCACTTATCCAGGACTGTGGATGTTTTTAACTTAACAAAATAAAATGAAGGTACAGCTTCAATATTACAATTTTTAACAATTGAAAATCTGCTTTTATTTCTCTCCATTGGAAATACTAGAATTATTATTTTATGAAATACAGCATAAGGTGAATTAAATTTTGAAAAGTGTGTTTAATATTTTCTGTTACTGTGGTTTGACATACTGAATGGAGTGTGTTCGAAGCTCATTTTTATACACATATAAAAAGTTGGTGTTTGTAAAGAAGGATGCCATTAACGCAATAATAATTATGCTGCAAACTTATGTTAAGAATGACGTAAAGAACCCTGTCAAGATTAACCCTTTCCCCATGCTGAAAAAAGGGCAGCCGTTGCCATCGCTCGACTTCACGACTAGCAAGAGGGCGGACGATCGGAACGTTCATCGCGTGCAACAGATCTAGAGACCCTTTTTTGACGCAGCTGGCTGTGCGGCAGAGCCCCCGTCAACCCGTAACTATTTTTATAGAAATCCAATCTATTCTTCGTGACTGGCAACAGTCAAAACGTCAGAGTTGGGTGTTCCCAGAGCTGGAACGCTGCACGTTAAAGGGTTAAATACTTCTGAATCTCATCATTAAGCAGAATGATTGTATTCGCACTGCATTGAGATAAAATCAGAATACTAAACTAAGTTTATTTACCTGAAATGTCTCCGTTTCGCACTCACCCGAAAAAATGTTTAAAATGTCACACATTTTTGACATGTTTTCGTTATTTTGTAGGTCCTCCAGCTTTAAAAATACGACGCGTCCAAATTATTTCTGGCAGATTTCAATTTTGTAACTTTGTGGACAAAAACGAGCCTCCTTTCAATCCATCAAAACTTTTCCAGACTCTTCGAAAGAAACATTATCTAAGCTTTGCCACTTTAACAAATAATTGTAAACAATATTAATTTATTTTCTTTATAATGTGCTTCCACTTAGATACATAACTTTAATAGTCAAATATATCTAAACGTTAGTCGTTCTCAATTTTATGCCTTCTTTGACCTTTTTTAAATTTCATTTTTTTTTTTTAATTTCAGATATTTTAAAATTACAACCTTTATTTTGTACACAAAAAATAAAGAAAAACGAAGAAAAACAAAAGGAGGAAAGACGAAATATAATTTTTTGAACTTTCATAAAAAATCCTACCTTTAGGATTCGGATCCCATCCAGTCCTGAAAAAAGCATAGATATATGCTTTTTTTAGGACTAGATAGGATCCGAATGTTACCCTCTGAGCGTTTTGGAAATGGGCAAATAATCTAAAGTTGTTTTCGCGGTAAAATTTTCATGCAATTTTTAAATTATAAAAAAAAAAAAAAAATTTTTAACAGGAAGATTTGCAATTATTTAAAAAAGGGCTTCTAAATTACATACAAGCTTTAATATCAAACATATTTTATGATATCTCAGTGTTACAAATGATTATTATTATAGATGTAATTGCAGTGAAAATTGGAATAAAGTGGACGCGATTTGATATCACAACCGCTTGGAGGGTTCAATCTGTAAATTTTTACATAAAAGTGATGTGTGACTTATTAAGGCGAGAAATTTTCTTCTGAAACGAGAACAACATCATGTTTCTAGACTCAATTTTATCTATTTTATGGTGGAAAAACCGCGATTTTTTAAACTTTAACCTCAATGCGGCACGGGTTAATATTATGCAAATGAGTTGAAACTTTGCCAATAGGCTCAAAAATGAGATTGGTAACTTTTTGGGGGGTGCCGCCCAAAAATTCGAAAGTTCATTTCTTGTAACCACCCTAGTGTACACATTAACACCTTAGGTCCTATACTCTATGCCCAAAATGTAAAGACAGATAGAGGTGACGAAGATGGTTCAGAATAACACCGCATTGTGGGGTCGGAATTGTTGTCTTCATGTCATATCCCTCTTAACCCTTTAACGCGCAGTGTTCCCGCTCTCGGAACACCCAACTCGGACGTTTGGACTGTTGCCAGTCACGAAGAATAGATTGGATTTCTATAAATAGAGTGGCGGATGACACAGCTCTATGAGAATCCTTTACTTTTAGCACGTCCTTTCCCGTCAAAAAAGGGTCACGATTATTTTTAACAGCACTCACATCTGCTGAAAAATGGTATACAGTTATTCGTTATTATATACACTTATATACAGTTATTCGTTTTAAGTTACTATACACAAGCCTGAAGTACATGGCAATTAAAAAAAAACTTTGGAGTATAAAAGTTAAGCAAAAAGGGGGATGCTCTCGAATTATGACTGATACACCTGTTAAGGCAGTTTTAAAAGAGGAAGCAAATAAAAGGATTGAAAAGAAAAAAAGACAAGAGTCTGCAGCTTTGTTTGTTTTAAATTATTAATGATAAATGACAAAGATTTAATTTTTTTTTCAATGTTTACAAAATAACTTTGTTCTAAGAGTGATTGCCTTTTATTTTTTTTATTTTTTTACAATTCAGAATTTCATTTGCTGATGAAAATTAATTTAACTGGATCTACAAATCCAAAAAAGTAATGTGTTTCATTATATAAAGAAAAAATAATAATTCAATTGCAATATTGGATACTATTTATTCCCCAATATTCATGTAACTAAAAATTTTGGTATAGCATGGTCCAATGTACCCTATAAGGAAATATCCATGTGTTCCATAAAGTGGGCCAAGGTACCCCAGACTTGAGGTACTTTGGTCCACTCTCCAAGCTTCTTTTGAAAAATAAATATAAAAAAATATTTCACCCAGAATATTTTGAAAGAAATTTTGGATGCCGAGAAAGTGTAATGAGTCTCATGGGGAAAAAAACGAGCTGTAGAATTAATTTTTGGATGAGATAAAAAATGAAAAGCAGAAAAGCGGACCACTGTGCCCCAACTCCCCCCATAATTTTTTTATTTTATTTCATGTTCTATGGAAGCCGCCCAGGTGGTGCACTAACGCGAATATATAACTGTGAAGTTTGTTTCTTTATCTGATGTACAAATAAATGTCTACTCTTCTGCGAATCATCTTGGAATTTTCCACAGATTCGTAAAATGGTTGAAAGAAGACAGTAGAAGCTGCAAAATGTAGTTCTACAAAGCAAAGTGAAGTTTATTCCTTCTTTTAACTTTAGATGAGCTATTTTGATGCACATTTTATGTTGTGAGTGAAACTAATTTGCAGTTTTGATTTCTTTTGGAACTGTGCTCCAATCAGATTCATTCCAGTCGTGTGGGTTAGAAAAATGTCTATATTCCTTACAAAAAACGGGCTCTAAGCTAGTCATTAAGTGAAAAGCTAAAGTAGTAATATTGATTCTAAAACAGAGACAAACATGCTAATGTTTATAGATATCCTTTCGAGTCAGGATAGATGTAAATACGTCGAATCCTTTCCCTTCCTCACCATCCAAGGAAAGAAGAAATAAAAGCTACAATCTTATTATGCGTGCAGATTATTATGCCCTATAAGTTATGTGTTATAGCTCTGATCTCAAGAAGATATATAAAAAAGAAAATTGCAGCATAGGCGTTCGTTGTTCCCTCGCCCTCCAAGATCAAGCCCCTAGTACGGAGCCTAGCAAAACAACAGAACAGAATCAGAACTATTGAAACAGAATCTTTCACTTCATATATCTACATCAAAATGCCAACACATTCTGTACAGGGGGTCACAACCTCCATGAGGAATTTTTCGCCATACAAAATGTATATTCATCACTTCCTTATCACAGACACAGTTGCAGTAGTCGTCATCCCCCATGAAAATTTTCTGGCTACGCCACTGAGTGCTCCCATGATAAAACGGCCCGTCATTCGGGCCTTAGTAGTGGCGAATGCTTGATGAGCAAGCGCCCGCCTTTGGTAAAAAAAAAAATATTTATAAGAATTATCTCTTACAAATAAGTTTTCTAAAAAGATGTTGCACGCTGAACTTTTAAATCTGATGGAGGGGGGGCGAGGGGATTTGAAAATAGAAAGTTATACACATAAAAATTCTATTTTTAATTTTGCAAATTGGATAATGAAATCTTGCTATCTTACGTTATATAAATTTATTTAAAACATGCGCCATACAATAATAACTTTTTTTCTCAACGAGGAAAATGTTCATTCCGAATATATTGCTGCCGTCTCAGTCAATGACTCTTATGCCGATTTGACAGTAAACCAGTGAATTTTGCCGTTCATGTGATGAATAGGTTTTTATTACTAGTATATAGTGATTCATGGTAAAAAATAAACCGGCTAAAGTTATCAGTTCGCACAGAAAATTTAATTCTTTGGTTTTAATAGTTATTACTAATGAAATTTGCTCAGTTCATTCATTTCCAAGCTTGATATTGAACTTCTTAATTTATTATTTAAATATTTGGTTAAAGGAAACAAATAAAACACTGGCTGTGGGCTTCCAAGCCCCCACCCTCCACCTCTCTTTTCCATACACACAACGGTGACAGAACACACCGATTTATTTATTTTTTTTATGGTACACAAAGGACCCCTGGTAGGGGAATTTTCGAGAAATTTCCCACAGCCAATATCTGGACTCTGAACTTAATATCGGGAATGCTAATGGGTGAGGAATGACACAAAACGGAACTTAATATCGGGAATGCTAATGAGTGAGGAATGACACAAATATATCCTTGAGATGCTGTCAAGGATTACGCAGTATATCTTTGACAGTATAACACATAAACCCTATCCTTAACAGTAGGGGTTTCAATCAATTGTCCTAAATTAATCACAATGGTCAACCTTAATGGATAATTATTCATAATAAAGGGTCAATGCAGTTAAAATACATTATTTAACTCATTCACCCAACGATGGGGTTATTATTCATTCAATTTATCACATTAGTTCTAACATATACATATAGACTAGTTGTTTCGAAAAAATATTAAGGAATAACGTTTATATATCTGTCGCTTTTTAAAATGAGCTCCAACCTAATCATAATCGTCTCCCAAACCCAGTAACGATGATTCATTCGGCCAATCCTATTGTGGATCATTAAGCCTATAACATCTCATTTTAACCACTCCGATTTACTTTTATTCATTGAGTTCAATGGATAGGGTAAAATAAATCTACTTTTACGGTTACCAGTCCTAGCGAAACCTATCCTTGAACAGTAAAAATAAACGAAATCAATTCCATCCGAAAAATGAACTTTGAATGCGACAAAAGATAATGATGGATAAACGCAAAACTACGTAACCTGGGTATTCTTTTTCTATTCCGAGTTGTACCTTCAACGACTCGAGGGAAGTGCTTTTAAGAATTTTATCTACGAAGTACAGCAGTCGCATTTAATAAGGCCATTCATTCCGGGAATAATATTCCCGGACAGACTCTATTGACTCTGCAGACTTTAAATATTGACTGGCTAAACAAACTCATTTTGGTATAAAAGGTCATCTCGGAACAAATTCCTTTCGGTGGCTTCAACATGTTCGAGAATACTGAATAGACTCGAGGCGATGGCTGGCTCGCAGAGATGGGGAGTAGCCGTGCTTACACAGCTGTGTTTCCCAATTTGATAAAGGCTCGTTCATCCAGGAAATATCCTTACAAGTAGTAAGCTGATGGATCATTGCAGACGGACTTCAGTGCAGGGATAGTATGCCGATTTTATAAAGTGTCAAGAAATGGAAATACGCTCCTATTCATGACTTCAAGCATACTGTGTTTTTTTCGAATGAAGCCACGAATTCGGATAGAAGTGGAAAATCTGCATCCTATATATATACACAGGGTGTTCCAAACACACTGACCTATAGTCTTATTCCTTAAATGTGGATGCTTAGCAGGCCCTACGAGAGGGGGGGGGGCAGACGGGGCACCGCCGCGGGTCCCGTGCGAGTGAGAGTGGGCCCGTGTAAAGCTAAAGTGCGTCCGTGAATGTGTTACGAATTTCATTTATAGATCCGTAATTAAAATCTTTTTTTAAAAATAGACTCCATTTTGAATACATATTTCTAGAATGGTTTAGATGGCAGAAATGCTCGTTCTACTATTTAAATATTAATATTTTTTCAACCTTCGAACATGAATTAAAAGTACCATTACATATCAGAAAAACGTCCCTCCCACTCTCTTTCCTTTTAGCATTTTATGTGAAAATCATTAAAAAGAGCAGTTTTACAAAAAAAAATTCCTTCCGTCCCTCCTGTTTTTTCGAAACTTTTGTGCTTTACGAAAGGGGCCGGGAAGATTTTCGCCCCGCCTTATAGAATTTCTCTCGGAGGCCCTGATCCTGAGTGGCGTAGCCAGAAATTTTTCATGGGGGGGGGGGTTACGGCGACTGCAACTCACTTATACGTATGTGTGATAAGGGAGTGAAGAATATACATTTTGAATGGCAAAAAATTCCTCAACCCCTATCCTCCCCCCTTGGCTACGCCCCTGTTGATCATAGATATTTTTATTCATAGATATTGAGCAGAATTTTAGGTATCGATTATAACTTTCCGGAGATTCAATCTAAATAAAAGCAAAATTGGAGCCTTTTCTCGTAAAATGGGGCTGCTCCATGAACATGAATCTATGCTAACTGAACCCTTTTTCAATGCCTCGAAGAGTTTCCAAAGGACGCATTTCGAAGGTCTTCCACAAATTGTGAAAGTAAACAAGGATTGCATCCACCATAATACTTTGCTCCTTGAATCGTATGTTGGTAGGATGAAGGCAGAAAGTATGTACATCGCCTAATGACTATCAGACAGGGCAGCATCTATTGCGGAAGGTTTCTTGTCGGGGTGTTCTGGCAAAAGAGGGTCATTCATGACTCTACCCAAACATGGATAGAAAAAGGTCACTGATAGATAGGGGGTCACAAAAAGGTGGTAACACGGTTTCATTCATTAACTATGACAGATGAGGGAGCGATATACATTTTTAAAATATTAAAAATAATGTAGGAAAAAAGTTAAGAAAACATTTTTATGGTTTATTTTCAGAAAATGACCCTTTTTAAGTTTGTATACGACCGCCCCACCAAAAACTTCCAAAGAGTAAGGTGTGCCCCACGCACTCATGACGGGATGCACACAATTTGGAAACTCTATCCTAAAAAGTGTCAGAGATACGATCCATAAACCGCGTCGGAGGATCGCACGGAAAGTACGAAAGAAAATACTTTTGGACTCCTGAGGAAGAAACGTTTCCAATCCAATTCATGTATAGCTCTCGTCCCTCTCCCAGACATTTTAAGATCAGTGGCTGAAAATGTGTAGATCCTCTCAAGAGTGTGCGGGGCCCATTTTAAGAGTTGGGAATTTTTCTGTCGTATACACATTCAAAAAATGTTCGGTTTTGAAAAGGAACGGAAGTATTTTTTTTTTCTTAATGGAACCTTTCTCTGGCCTTATTTTTTTCATTTCACGCGGCCCACTTATCTGTAATAGATAAAGAATGAAACCCCCTTTTTGGGACACCCTGTCTATTCGTCTATCTATTTTCACTCATACTTTGAGATAGTGCGATAAGGCGAGCGATGGCCACGGCTGCCCTTTTTTCAGCATAGGGCCAGCTATCCAGCTGTTCTCGCATTCTTCCATTTTTCAGCCGATGTCAGTGCTGTTCAAAAGAATCGTGATAATTTTTTACGGGAAATGAGTGCTCAAAAGTAAAGGATTCTCGTGGAGCTCGGTCACCCGCCACTCTTTTGATAGAAATCCAATCTATTCTTCGTGACTGGCAACAGTCCAAACGTCCGGTTGGGTGTTCCCAGAGCGGGAACACTGCGCGTTCAAGGGTTCAAGAAGAATATCGATAGTTTAAGCATTCCATGTTTGAAAGGGAGTCCTTTTCCATTTCGAAAATACATACAATCGTTACCACTACCCTATCGGCCATGCGTATAAGATATATTATTAATTGATTATTTTTGAATCTATTTAAATATTGGATCACTAGCCCATTTTAAGTAATTTGCATTGACATGACTCGTATTGCATGTTGGAACTGAATAGAACTGGATTTCACCTACGGAAAATGTACAGTACGCATTCGTGGCCAATGTCATTCCAATGGTAAGACGCAATCGAGCGGAGTGGTTTCGCGCAGCTCATTATCATTTCGAATGCGAAGCCGTGAAAATCCAATCCATAGGAAAGGAGATTTCTGGAAAAATAATACTCCTACTAAAATTAAAAACTAGCCTTCGTAGTGGTTGTGATGGAGATCCCATATTTAATTTTAATAATCATTTAATTTGGCTTTCTTTAATGTAATCTATCCAAAATCATGTATTTTAAATCACTTCTGTTTTCATTTTTCTGCCATGTCGGCTTTTAAATCTGTAGATTCGCTTTTCCCGTATGCATTATTCTTATTTGTTTATGGGTCTCTTCTTCAGACATTGTAGCGTCGTTGGGCTAAAAATAGATTATATGCGTCCGTTTGCAAAATCAATGGCCTTTTTGATTCCCCTCTTGGCATCCTGCTGGCGTAAGTTATATTTTTGTTGCCCTGCGACCTCTTTAAAAGGATTGGCTCGCGATGACGTCCTTTTAATGTTATTGGATGAACTGTTAGGGTTGCTCTGGAATGGGCTTTATGGATCTCAGCCAGGTATTTGTTCTCGCCCATGTGTCATTCTGTGCTGGCGTCCTTTTTAAGTCATTCCACCTTCATTTCACTGTCTATATAGGACGTATTTTTTATTTCGCTACCCACCACCATCCGTTACTTGCTTCGGCAGTACATATACTAAAATTGGAACGATACAGAGAAGTTTATATTTCAATAGTACCTTTTTAATAAAATAGTTTCAAGTATTGAACGTCGTTTTATTATATTGCAACTAAGTGTATCGAACCTGGATTTTCATGTGTCACAACGCAGTCTTAATAATTTAAAACAGCCTAACTCATTAACTTCTTTACAGTGGTGTTATTGAAATTTTCGTACAAACATGTTTATTTCTAATTCCTTCCGTAATACCCGCATGGTTATGTCATTTCGTATTTAAGAAAAAAATGTCGATCTCGGGCAAGTGAGTCATTTTTTTAATTGGTTTCTTGGTTTTGTAATCATTAGAGATGCTTCCAATCCTTGAATCTAAAGGTTCCAACATTTAAATGGGTCAATGACAGATATAAGGAGTATCCATATAGTTAAATGATACTACTGCCTGCAGCCGAAACCACTCGTGAGAGAGTTGTGAAATTTCACGGATCACTAACAAAAGAAAAGTTTCAAATACCACCATTAGAGGATGCATCATTAATAAATTACACTACTGGTCAAAAGTATTGCAAGTTTGAGAAATCTAACCATCATTTCAAGAATAAGCCCAGAAAAAATGAACAGGAGATTTGCCATATGTAATATTTTTGAGAACTTATAATTGGAAAGAATACATCTGAAAATCACCAAAAAACAAAACGAGAGCTTAAGGAACCCATTATTTAAGCTGGCACCCTGAAACACCGAAGGAAATGTAAAACATGTTGGATTCCCTATCTAAAAGATTGGCTGTTGTAATCTAAGCCAAGACTGCTCAGCAATATAATAAAGGATCTCGAGTTAAATCGCATTGATTGATTATCCTCTTTTTTCAGAAAAACCTTGAAGTTAATACTTCATTTAATTTTATTCCGGCTAGCCAAAATGGATTATGATTTCTATAAAAACCTATATATTTTTTCAATAAATTAAATAATTATTTTTCTTCTTTAACTGAATGCTATCTTGTCTTCTAGGTTATTCGTTTAACATGTTGACATTAAAAATATCCATTATATTGATTTTTAATTTTGACGGGAGAGGGGGGGGGCTTTATCTTGAAAAGGGTTAGATTTCTGAAACTTGCAATACTTTTGGCCAGTAGTGTAGATACTTAATTACGCTACAGGAACAAGCATAATGGGAATAAGATTTCTGAGAAACGTTCCTGGTTTTATAAGAGCTGAATGGAGCCAGTAGTCTTGCTGATAAGTTTTTTTCAATACTGCAGGGCAGCTATAACATCTACAATCCTACGTTATTAATTTATTAAAAGAGTCTAAAATCATAGAAAAATATGAATTCAATTTTGCAACACGTTTCTCTTAAAAATTCATAAAAACATGTCGAAAGCTGAAAAATCTGGCAATCTAAAATGGGGAGGTACCTATCCAGTTAAAGTCATTATCCCAAAATGCGAATCTACTATGAAACTTATAAAAAACATAAAAATATATTTTCATTCCAAGTATTTATGATGTACATTTTATATACATAGATAATGTGTCAATTCTGTAACAAAATATTACATATTCTTTATTGAACATATATTTCCCAGAAACTGCCTTCGCGAGATAATAAAAATGTTACGTTTTCTGCGAATTTCAGTAAAAATGTTTGTAGAAAGCTCTAACTAGAAAGTCACGTACAAATATCACGTCTTTTTATATTTTCCTGTACCAGTGTCATCAAAACTATAACTTCTTTTCTTTTTCGAACTTTACCTATACGCTTTTTTAAGATATATATAGATCGTTAATCTCGAGTCTATATAAAATGTTGTTTTGACTGTGTTAGTGTATTACAGTCGCAAAGTACACAGCTAATCAATAACACATTGACTCTAGTTTTATTTTTAATAATCTCTACCCCCTTTATCCTCGAATGCGTAAAAAAGTAGAATGGGGCATGTTTTTTTAACATGCCTTTTAAACATTTATAAGGTATTTATTAATTTTCATTAAAATGTGTTGACGTTTTAATAGATACGTATATTGACTTGACACTATAATTTGAATAGGCATTGTTGCAGAACATTGCTCGATTCCTGGGTTCGTCGTTCTAAAGTCCAGTAGCTGTAGAAAGTTGTAGTAAAGAGTCCACTTCTCAGGATGGAACACAAACTTTATGGCTTCTAGAACGTCGTCGAACACTCAGCTGTACAAAATTCATGAGCCCATTCAGCCATAATCGTGCTGATGACAGTCCGATTCGTACAAAAACGTTCACACATGCCGTATTTCTCACACAAAATAAAACACGTCCATAGGCAAAAATTCAGTGGAAACTTACGCGAGAAATCGTAAACAGACCCTCAAAACTCAGCAATGAAGAATGGACACACAGCACTTTAAAGGAAGGCTTTTAAAACAAGCGAAAATACCGCTTCTATAGTGTCAATACGAAGCCTTAAGCTCTCACGGACATCTGCTCTCTGAACAAACAGAAGCAAGACTGACTGGACAGGGGCAGCCAGCTCCTTTTTTATAGATGTAGCAGAAGCTATTCAAAATTTCTGGAAGAAACTGTTTCTCGGAATATTCCCGTAAAACACGAATTTTGATTACGTAATAGAGCAATATTAGGCTATCCTGTAATGTTAATGTAGGAAAACTAGCTTTACAAGCCCCACTGGGAAAATCGCGCCCAATGACCGAAATGTCGCCACGCTTGGCGACTTTTTCGTGAAAATATTGCCAAATTGGGCGCCAAAAATAGGTCCCCAAAAGTGAGGTTAGCAAAGGCCTACGACCCATGTTTCTCGAGATTTCTAGAAAACGCTATGTAAACGAATGCGGAAACCCTATGTCCGGTTCTAGTTAACCTATTTTGATACAACAATATGCAAAATTTAACTATTGGACGCATAGAATACGAATTTAAAACTTTTTTCAACCCCGGAACAGCGGGTTCCGCCCGAAAATTCTCAACAGTATAAAGTTTCCTTAATTATTTCATACCTGATCCAATAATTTCTCTTCGTATTATTATTATTTCATTCTATATTTTTTATAATAGGGGTTAAATTTAGAAAGATAAATTCTTTATTACCAAATTTCCGGAGAAAACTGATTTTCTTTATGTGCTCAAATTAGGAAATCCATCCTGTACGATGGTACAGACAATTTTTGTGTCTTCAATCAGGGCCGTATTCAGGAGTTCTTCGATTTGAGCCCACCCACACACACGCCAGCCTTGAATATTGAGCAGGCTATATTTTCCGCAAATGACTCATTCTTCGTAACTTCTTTCAATCTATTTACATAAGTGTGGTTAAATAATAGAGACATTCAAAGTATTATTTGTTAAACATTGTTAAACATTTATGTACATTTCTTACTCTACCATTTATTATTTAACAAATTTCATTCTTTAAATAGATCGGAAACATGCTTAGTAACGTTTCTTGTAAAATTAAAGCTAGCAATAGATCAATAAAATTATTGTTATAATTATATTTAAAAAAAGTAGATGGCGCGAAAAAGAAGATGCGATAAACAATTAATTTTAAAGTGCTTAGGATAAAATTGAGGAGCAGATAAGTTAAATTTTATCTATAAATAAAAGTTTTATGCATAAAACTATTATATACATTTCATATTCAAACAATATTTTAAACTAATTACATTCTTTAAACACATCAGAAAAGCGCGCCTGTTATAACATCATAAATTCTTGTGGCGGTTTTGCTAACACTGCAACCTTAAAGCGACTACAAGCGCGCGTAACTCTTCTCTTCCGCCACATCGTTGGCGTGCTCCCGTTTTCGCCAAGTGGGTGAACTCTTGAGGGTTTCGGAAAACGCTTCTTGCGTGGTCGGAATCCAAGAGACGCTACACAGAAACGCGCCAATTCGACAATTTCTTCATAACCTCCCGCCGCCCTAAAACAAATTTTCTCCAAAAATATTATTGAAGAAATGCCTCAAGCAATTAAGAGGGAGTGAAAATATTATTATTATTAATGAAGTATAAGGAAATATTTCCGAAAACATACTCTCAGATAACATATTGAAGTCAGTTATAATAGAACCTAAAAATGATTGAACTTTTATTAATGTTGGCATCTGATGAATTGAGAACATATCACCGTAGCTACGGTAAAATAATTTGCTATGATGACAGTGAAATCAAAAACTATCCAGTAGAGTTTTTAAATTCTTTGACTGTGAGTGGTTTTTTTTTTCTTTTCTTTTCGGTTAGCCGGGGCAAGTGAAAAATTGCCAAATAATTGTGATCTGCACGAAATTCTTACAAACTTAAATCGATTTCCAGTACATAGTTGTTTATCCCTTTCCATATTTTGGACGTTTAATTTAATTTAATATTTTTATTCAATTCCACACGTTTTCAGAAATACCCCATCATGTAACAAATAAGCATGCAAATTTCTTCTTAGTATATTGATATTTTTGTATTTATTTAATTTTGTATCTAAATACTATTTTGTATACGGATTAAAATTTCCGCCTTTTTTGGGGGGGGAAGACAGTTTCAGAAGTAGTCTTTAAATGTTTCCCAGAAAAACCAGTTGGCGGGATTTGCACTTGGCTAAAAAAAATGACATAGTTTGCCACCACATAAGTTAGTAAATTGCATCATTAAACTAATAAGAAACTTAAATACAAAGGAAGTATTAGTCCATGGAACAGGAATGCGCATCCAGTTTATACGCACCGTAATGCTATTGATTGCGAAGTTTGAACTGGAACCGCGGGCAATAAAAGAATTTTAATTCCACTTAGAAAATATTCTGGTACTATTTTACCAAATCCTTTCAAAAAACTCTATTTCCAAATATACCTCCATTTCCTATGATAGTCAATAAATCTCAAGGACAATCATTCGAAAAAAGGGCAAATTTATTGAGGCAGCAAGATTTCATACAGGGTCAGTGGTACGCCTGAGCCAACACTTGCATCATTCAACTTTTAAAGATTTTATAACTCCAAACATAATGGGTCTTTACCCGAAGATAGTTCCATGTGCAATTTTCGGAGGGGCCCACTAGGCTTTTTATATTAGCTTGAATTGTTCAAAATGGGTGAAATCCAAGGTCGGTATAGAGAGATGACCCTATGACCCACTCGCTGGAGCTGCCTTTGTATTTAGCAAAATAGGATAGAGTTTTTACAAAACACCGTCTTCGCAGAAAAGTGTGGTGGTTGTAAAGTGAAATTGTACAAAAGTGGTCACTCAAGACAGATAGTCTCTTAGCCAAGGAGGTCACTTTAGTAGGTTCCAGTGTATAGGGAATGGTGAGACCTATTCTTTGACATCAGAACTTTATTCACACTCAAATTAAAAGAAACTTAATGCTTTAGGGTCGAATTTCGACCCCTGGCAGACAACTAGTTTTTAAAAATGCTTTAAAAAGGATTCGTGGGTAAGGCCGTGACATCTACAGGAATTCTATTTCGAGTTACCGTTTTAGCGTAATCCCCCAAAATTGCCTCTTTGCTCCTCT
This sequence comes from Cheiracanthium punctorium, assembly GCA_038373885.1. Classification (NCBI taxonomy): domain Eukaryota; kingdom Metazoa; phylum Arthropoda; class Arachnida; order Araneae; family Cheiracanthiidae; genus Cheiracanthium; species Cheiracanthium punctorium. The sequence goes on along the minus strand of JAWZYV010012242.1, from coordinate 57,893 downwards.
AAGCAAAAAAGCCTTTTTTTCATGAGGGAAAAAGTTTTTGCTTACTAGAAATTTTTAAGACATTTTTTTCCGTACAGTTTAAACATTAAACAAAGAGTAGCAATACGGTAGTCTTTGATTCAATGAAGAAAAAACGCCCAACAAATGCAGTCAACAAAATAGAAAACAGTAGCATTCAAACTACGAATATTTAAGTCAATAAACACTTTTCAGCCAAAATAATGTAGGGCCGAGCTAGCTCTATTGTGATAAAACAAATACTCTAACTGCGAGAGAATGATTATAATTTATTAAAGCCTGGCCAATAGATTTTACAAAGTGACTCAGGTAATGGAAAAGACACGTTAAACGATGGTTTTTATGCTTTGAAAGTAGAATTCGATTGAAAGAGAAGACACGCTTTACATAAACTATGCATTTTTAACAAAAATAACACGTTTTACTGTGAGCATGCACGTCATTTTAGTCTGATCTGATATCCTTTCTTCTTCCTTGTCGTTGTCTTAAACATGCGAGATCCATAAGCAATCAAAATTATTTCCTAATCTCAAACTTCCGTTTCACTTTATGTCACGTACCTAGTTCAAAACTTTTCTTCATCCCCTTTAGTCTTAAGAATTTTCGAAATGAAACAAAAATTAAATACATGAGAATCGAGCCTTTTTATCCACTTTCACAATCGTGACTCGGGAGCCAATGGACTACGGAAAAATCTTTCATTTTAGCACTCACGGTCAAAAAAAGGGGGACATGATTAGTAACAGTAGCCGAATAAAAGTTTTTGTTTTGTTTTGTTTGTTGCTTCGTTGGTTTTTTGGTAGAGTGTTACTATTGGATACCTTTTTTGTGTGTTTATGGATGTGCGGTACCCATTTTCTTCTGTTGAATAGATGTTCATGTTTCGTAATCTGTTAATATTTTCATCCTTCATTTAAATATCTTCATTCTTAAATTTTTAAACGTATGTATTCCTAACGGGCGCGATCGACTCATAAACTCATTGAATTCCAAAAAAATGTCTATGTCTTCAGCAAATGCCTATCTGTCTATTCTGATATTCATAAAAGTAAATGAAAAATAAGAAAATATAAAATAAGTTTGCTTCGTTATAAAGCAAGAGCCGTTTTGTATCCCATATTTACTTTTCATACATTGGGACTGGGTCATTTTTTCCCCTCATTCTAAAGAGAGTCGTAATGATAGCATTTGCACTTCGGCAAACTTCATTAAAACAGTCAGTTAAATCCTATAATTTATTATCTTCAGTCAGGGTATGGAGCGATCGTTAATACCTTCCGTTAATTGAGGAATCTCTTGGGAATGAATGGGGATAAGACACTTTTGCTGATTGGCAGTTCATTAAAAATTCATAAACAAATACCCTCCGGGTCGTCAAATAAACGGAATAAAAGTATTTGAAAACATTTCGAAACGAGTTTCAGTTTAACATTATTTGTAGAATTTTTTTTAAAAATAACATTTTTGTGGAATTTTAAATGTAATGTTTCATCATTTAAGTTGTGGATGAATTAAATTATTATCCTTCCAAAGATTGTAATCCATTGAAATTCGTTTTCGTATTTCTTGAATGAAAAAAAATGTTGAATGAAGTCTATAGCTTTTTTGCAAATAGCGACTGATGAGGACCGGCCCAAGGGGTGTGCGAATGTACGATTTTACTTAATTGACTATATCAGAATACCTTAACTGAAGTATGAATGATGCCTTGATTCTAAAGTTTAGCCATTTTACTGTATATATATATATATATATATATATATGGCCCTATAAAATATGCAAAAATGCGGAATTTTGCATAATTTGCAATTCTCCGCATAAACGACAACTTTTCGCATAACACCGCATCTTTCTGCATGTTTTTTTATTTCTTAAATTTTTCTCAACCTATTTTCTTCCAAAACACCTCTTGAATGTTTATTATTATTCAGAAATGGACAATTTCAAAAAGCAAGAACCTAAGTTTTCATAACCTGGTTTGAAATTCATGAAAGCGGCTCAAGTGTTTGACCCAGACCCATTGTCAATATATGTGTTGATCATGAAGAGGTCTTTAACAATACTCCAAGGATATGTCAAGGAGTGTTCCGGTGAAAACTTAGTTAAGATTTTAGAATTCAGAGGTTGTTTTACAGGGGTTTCCAGAACTAACACGTAAAGCAAAGTGAGTACTCTCGGTTTTAATTAATTTTGTAGACCATACATGGGCAACCTCCGGCCCGCGGAACCTATCAAAACGCCATATAAGCCATTCGAAATCTCATATAAATCCCTATTATACGGCCCGCGACTTCGTTAACATATTAAAGTTTGTCCTGCTACTTTTCAAAGGCTACCCACCTAAAAAACAAGGACAGAGTTTGAAGGAATCATCGGTCGCAGGACTAACATCTCTTTATTTCCATAAATATTCGAGAAAATATCAGACTCACTTATCTGGGGTTTTTTTATGTAAATTAAAATATTGCTGTTCTTTTTAACGTAGTTATTTTCCTACTCATACGCATCCCTTCAATACATTTCTATAAATACTGCATCATTTCAGAAAACTACCGCATCGATGCCGCATCATTCCGAAAATTTTTCCGCATATTTTGTAGGGCCCTATATATATATATATATATGTATGTATGTATATATACACACACACACAATATATACAATACGCACATCTATATATATATATAAGAAAAACAGGACGTTGCGAGTGTTTTGGTGCAGCGTAAAATCACCTCAGGTTGAGCAGGAGAGGTGTAATATTGTCGTCAGGTTCAGGAGAAGCGAAACGGCTCGCGACTCGGGGCTTAGAGCCTTCCAGCCGCCCGCTGCTAGAACTCGTAGTGGGGCCAAGCAGAGGAGATCTTGCGGATTTACATATTTTTATTAGACAATTTGATACATGCTGTTCTAGCAATCTTTTTGTTTCTCTAATGCGTCAAACTTTTTATCACAGTGTAGAGGTCTTGTCACGTGACCTTGGAACCTGCAATGATTGACGAACCCATATCAGCAAGACATCCGGGTAGCGGTGGGATTTGGTTCGAAAAATGCAAATGGGACCCAATAGCCGGGACTGATCACATAACAGGACCGAAACTGCCAGTATTTGCTGTCCAGGACTGTCCAGTATTTGCTGTTTTTGAAAGCGAATTCCATTGTTCCAACTGAATTAAAACTGCGCAGTTCTAGAAATTTGGGATTTTAGCAGGCTTTTGATTTATTATGTTTATATATATACATATCAGGTTGTAACGAAAGTTTTCCGCCAGATTTGCTTGAGTCAGCTCACGCGGTACCCAGCTATTGACCTTATATGTCAAGTTTATGCGATGCTTAGCGCGACTAATGGACATGGCACTAAAATCTAACTCTTTTAGCTAGCTCTCGAGTGGATGAATATTTTATCTTCTTCCACAGATTGTCGTAGGCGAGCCTCATCAGCATCATTAGGCCGGCCCGAGCACTCTGCTTCTTTAATGTCCTAGTCCTCGTTTTTGAACTTTCGGTACCAAATCTTCACAGTGCCATATGATACAACAGTAGTACCTTAAGCTGTACGCATGATTCGGTGTCATGCTGTTGCTGACTTTTTGCAACAGAACTGAGAGTAAATGATGGTTCAATCTGGTAGCGTGATAGTTCCATTTCAGACACCTTATACTTAATCATAACGATATTGTTTTGCAGATTTCACAACACAGTGCTCTAAAACAAGTCTTTTTCTTTCAAATAACAAAAATCATTTCGCAAAATATTGGCAAAAACACCAACGCGAACTGCTTGTGCAGGCAATACTTGCAGTGGCGGGAAAACTTTCGTTACAACCTAATATATATATATATATATATATATATATATATATTATACGATGTGCATAATATAATATATATACCATAGGCGTAAAGTTCCCAGAATTATTGGGGGGCTCGGACCCCACCTATAATGTACACACATCTATATATATAAAAGAGAAAAGTCTGTCTGTTCGCTAAACGCGTCCAGACCGTTCGACGGACCTGGACCCAATTTGGCACACTGACTAAATAGGACAAGAGAAAGCTAATGCCGTAAAAATGAAATAAATCGGATTAATAGTTTTTGAGTTATTTTATGTTTTGTAAGGTTTTTGTCGCATTTTACGTTATCACGAGCTAACTTTTCGTCCGAACACTATATTTTTTATATCATCGGAAACTACAGAGTTTTCTTTTTCAAATAAAATTTGTTACAAAGTCGTACTTACATTCGCAGATTTTGGGGAATTTTTGTGAATAAATGACTGTTAGAACACAGACAGGTAGAAGAGGAGAAGTCTAGCCACGTCCAATTCCCGGTAGCCTCTACGCCATTAGGTGGTTTGTTCTTTTTTTTTCTATTTTGCAGCGTCAAAAAAAAGTCCCATGTCCTTTTTTTTATCATTCCATCAGGATGATTCACATTCCTTCCCTTTACACTCTGTATTTAAGGTACATGGCATTTCTCTTTCATTGCACGGGCAATGCCGGGCGGTCACCCCCTCCGCTCCTCCCCCTTTAATCCGCCCTTGTAAGCAGGGTCAATTGATGGGGGAAAAAAAGGTAACCAAATTCTCACAAAGATTGAAAAACAGTGTTTTTGTACAATAATTTCTTCCAGTAATAATTGACCCCAATCTTAAAAAAGGATAGAAGTACTCCCCCCCCCATTTTTTCCCAGCTATATCCGTGAACATAAGCAAGTAAACAGGTGCTTGAGTTTTACGGCGCATCTGAACTTCTCTAAGAAATAAATTGGCGCATGATACGCATAAGGCTGTCCACCACTGGATTATTCTCTAAAAAATAAATAAATAAAAAAACTCCAGCGCGACTTTTTTGTGTTAGTTTCATATTTAAAATGAGTCTTTCCCCCAAAATTAATCATCTCTTATAATGGCTTCCTAGATTTCATTTGTACTGTGGAAGTTTCCAAAATCTTATTACCGTAGAATACGTCAAGTGCCCCTCCCCTTTCTCTTTTATTTTCTTTGCTGTCAAAATACCAAATAAACGCCCCCTTAAGGTGCATTCGTACTGCCTGGAGATTTTCAGCCGCTAAACGTACGCTCGTGGGTTCGATTCCCACGCTTCGTGAAAATTGCCTTTCTCTGTGTTAGTAAAAACTTTCAATGTGACGACAACAGATGACACCCATGAAATCACACACCCTATGCCAGCGAAGTGTGACGTCGGAAGAATGCCCTCTGCTTTACTTCGCTATGTGACGTCATCGCGGTTGGAACAGACAGTATGAATCCAGCTTCACTTGAAGATAGAGGGGTCGCTTCAATGGTATATTTTTCTGATTTTGACCGTTTAACCGCCCCTGTAGATCGCGATTTTTCCTCCAAGATTGCGGGAGGGCGTTTTTCGGTATTGATTCGCTATTCAAAAATAGGAAACTTAGCTATTACTCGATTACTTTTTTGAGCCAGTGTACACTGCAAACGGAGTTGCTATTCATTTGATACTAATGCCCAGTGTTATCCGTGGAAAGACCAAATCTAGCAATCCACTCAAAATAATCCAAAGGAAAGACTAGATCACTTAATGTTTTGTTTCTTAAATGCGAGGCACTGAAGCCGAATGATTAAACTTCAAACGCAGTTGCTACTCCAAAATCAATGACTACGGGTGCCCGGCGGAACTGGGTATTGGACCAAGCCACTCAAAATGTACTTTTAAGTAGGCGTCTCCTTCACCTTCTGTTTGTAAAAGGCTTGGTACTCAAGGTACATGAAAGTAACTCAAACAGTCACTATTCCTAAATTATTTACTAAAGAATACCGTGGTATCACCAGGGACGTAGCGGGTAAACAATTTCGAGGGGTGGTCAAAAGGTAAATTTTCACACAAGATTGCTCCATTTATTACCATCTAATTGGTAAGAATAAAAATTTCGGGCTACCAAGGCCCTAATGGCCCACCCCCTGGCTACGCCCGAGCGTTTCACACTGGAGAGCTAAAAAGGAACCGTACGAATAACATGAACCCAGCTTAAAAAAATAGGGGATCTAAATGGAGACAGTCGGGGAAAGTTCGGTTGCGTGACGTCAACCGAACCCTGCCAGGAAAATCTGATTGGATGCTGTTCCACGGATGAGTTCCGTGTGACGTCATGCAACCGAACGTTCGGTTAACCGAGTAGGTGAGATTAGACCACTAGATTTAACTATGTTCTTATCATGCGTTCATTTGATTTAAATATGGAGCACATATCTCAAGCACAACTGATGCTCCAAAATTACTTTCCAACGAATGCCCCGTATATACAGGGTCTTGCCTAACTGACCTCCCCTTTAAGATTTAACTCCTAAGGGACACTGGTTTGTTCTACGTTCCGTTTCTACAATACCAGTCACTCAAGGTGAATAAGTAAATCTGAAACGCACGTGATATTCCATTACCATTTTCTACGAATGTCCTGTGTAACACAGAATATAACAGAATATAAATTATTCGGCCGTATGCCCAATTTCCTATGTCACTTTCATATTTAAAATATTGTGCTCCATAAAAGCGAAACATGTCGCATATGATAGTTTGATTTCTCAATTTTTTTTTCTAACGTGTTTTTCCAAAACCGGATTACTTACTGATAAAATTAGGATAGGAAATGCTGTTACTACTCGATTACATTTTCCCTCTCTCTGTCGTTCCGTTTCTGAAAGGCCGAACACTCAAGACAAATGAATCCACCTCCAAAGCAATTCCTATCCCCAAAATCATTTTTTGACGCTGACCTACTCATTAACGCTATTCTTTTGTGTTCAATTTCTATGGGATCGTAAAGCCTCATAACAAACACTATTCCAACACCAACCACACACGAATTACGCAATGAAAGAGCGAATTTCATTTTTACACTGAATCCCTTAGGTCCACTGATGTAACTTCTATGCTAAAACGTTGCCTACTTAATACTCCAGGCCGGGAAGAGGTCCTATTTTTCAGCAATAAAACGGCCGAAAGCTCAGTTCTCAAAAATGACCGCTAGGGGGCGCTCTTATTTCCTGGCAACGTTTCTGTTTTCTGGATGTTTGAATAGAGCTCTTTCACCTACGTCATTATCACTACGTCGCACCTTAGCAACAAACTTTCTTTGGTCAAACATTCGTTCATTTGAGAATGGTCAATGGCCGAAAACGTGGTTTTGTATCCGAGTTGAACAAAATTAATTTCAGTGACGTCACCTGAAAATACTCTATGTAACCAATGATACCCAGTTCTTACAGTAAAAAAAACGCGATCTACATATCCCCCAGAGTTGAAAGTTGCGTTTTGCCCGGTCTTGAATATTACGTAGGAAACGGGTAAAATGGTTTAGACAGGAAAATGCATCACAGTGGTGCTCTAAAATGAAACGGTACGGCCATTATGAATATAGCACAAAATACAGAATTTTACCTATATTCCGTCTATATATGCGAGGTACTTAAACCAAATATTGCCTCAAACGCAGTTGCTAATACCCAACCATTTTCTGGTAATGCCTCGTATAACACGGGATCTGACTGACTGAACCTATCTACGGAAATTATGATTTCGACAACATTTCGTTTACCTCACGTTGTTTTTTTTAATGTAAAGCTGCATTCATAATGGCTATGCCATGCCGCACATAGACTAGCTCCACCCCACCATCCCTTTTCGGTAGACTGATTGCCGTAATAAATGCACCAATGAAATCATGCAGTATGCCAAACGAAGCGTTCTCCTCTAATTGGCTGTAGTTTCACGGCTGCCGCAAAATACCAATTCTTGCCAGATATTGCGCAAATCTTCTACGTTCTTCGGATTGCTTCGCCTTCACGGTACGGCGGGAATGAATGCAGCTCACAGCACTAGCGAAAGGAATACACCTGAAAAGCATTTCTAAGGGTGAGCAGTGTGTTGGAGCCTCCTACACGCGACCCATAAGTTAGTCTATGGTCATGGGTTAGATTCCCACCCAATGCCCTGCTTGTTTGAATGCTTTTCTCGGAACTACTATTACGAAATTGCTACCGTCGTATCATTTTCTCGAAGCGTCGCCTGTAACAGGGGTCTGACCACATGGATGTACCTACGGAAACCACAGAAATAAGATCTACACATTTACTTCGCATTCTATTTCTGAAATATATAGAACTCCAGAAACATGAACGCACCTGAAAAGCATTTCCAATGGGGACCGGTGTCTTAGAGTCTCTTCTACTTTCCGCTAATCTTGGTGAGCAGACGTGGGTTCGATTCCCACATAATCCGCTGGGCATCTCCGACCCAGCCTAACGCAGCATCTGCCCCCCAAAAATATTCCGCTAATGCGTCGTGTAACGGGGTATCTGACCGAATGAACCCAACCACGGAAACCACGCGTTTACTCTACGTTAATGTACCGCACTCTAATTGAATGCGCCTCAAAAACATATCGTAGCGGGACCGGTGATTTGGAGGTTCAGAGCCTCCTCTACTCCACGCTTAACTCAGTGTACGGTCGTTGGTGACACTTTGACCCAATCCCCTGGATGTTTGATTGCTTAGCCCTAACTAGTATGACGCAGTTTCTACTCCCCTACGATTTTTCTATTATGCCTCGTGTAACAAGGGATCTGACCAAAAAGACCCACCCACTGAAACCAAGCATTTGGTAATTACGCGTTTACTCCCCGCTTTAGTTAGCGGATTATCGTGGAATCGAATTCACTACCGTACACTAGCGGTTTATATGGGAATAGAAACCAAGACCTAAACGGACTATTTGACATTCACGGGATCTGACAGAACGCAGCCACTCTCGGAAACCATGCATTTAGTATCTATGCGTTTACTCTGCACTTTAGTTAACGGATTATGCGGGAATTGAACCTACAAACTTACACCGATTTTTTTGACTATCTCTGATCCCGTCCTACACAATATCTTCTCCCCAACCATTTTCAGCCACTGCCTCTGCTAGCAGAGGATCTGACCGAACAGTCCCACCCAGGGGAACACAGGCGAACCACACATTTGGTAACTACTCCGCGCATAACACAGCGCATTATGTTAGAATCGAACCCACGACTGTTCCGTAGCAGATTATTTGGGAATCAAACCGACAACTTTACACGGAAATTTTGACTATGTATGATCCCGTCCTACGCAGTATCTGCTCCCCAACAATTTTCCACTAATGCTTCCTGCAACACGGGATCCGATCGAACGGACACGCCCAGGGAACCCACACATTTCGTAACTACACCTTTAGTCCGCGCTTAAATCATCGCATTAAGTGGGAATAGAAGCCAAGACTGTACCCTAAAAGATTCTCTGTGAATCGAACCTTACATTATCGGATTATGTGGAAACGAACCCAAGACATAAACTGACTATTTGACTTTCACGGGATCTGACAGAACGGACCCACCCTCGGAAACCACGCATATGGTAACTACACGTTTACTATACGCTTAACTTAGTGGATTATGTGAGAATCGAACCCACGACCGTACACTGACTATTTGACTTTCTCTGATCCCCTCCTACACAGTACCTGCACCCCAGCTATTTTCCGCTAATGCCTCGTGTAACACGGAATCTGACGGAACGGATCCGCCCACGGAAATCAAGCATTTGGTAACTACGCGTTTACTCCGCGCTTAACCAGCGGGTTATGGGGGAATGGAACCAATGCCGTACACTAGCGGATAATGTTGGAATCGAACCCACTACTGTACACTACCGAATTCTATGAGAATCGAACGCAAGACCTTTAACTGACTATCTGCCTTTGTCTAAACCCGTCCTTCACAATATCTACTATTAACCATTTTCGGCCATTGCTTCGTGAAACACGGAATCTGACCGAACGGACCCACCCACGGAAACCACGCATGTGCTAACTACGCGTTTACTCCGCGCTTTAGTTAGCGATTAAGTGGGAATCGGACCTACTATCGTACACTAGAGGATTATGTGGGAATCGAACCCAAGACCTTAAACTGAGTACTTAAATTTTCTTTGATCCCCTCCTACACAGTACCTGCACCCCAGCTATTTTCCGCTAATGCCTTGTGTAACACGGGATCTGAACGAACGTACTCACCCAGGGAAACTACATTTGCTAACTACGGGTTTACTCCGCGCTTAACTAAGCGCATGTCTTGGTAATCGAACGTAATACCGTACACTATTAGAATATGAGGGACTCTTACTCACAACCTTTCACCGAAATTTTTACTATCTCTGATCCCGCCCTATGCACCTTCTGCCCCCAACCATTTTCCCCCAATATCTCCTGTAACACGTGATCTGACGGAAAGGACCCACCCACGGAAACCAATCTTCTACTCTACGTTAATGTAACGCACTCTAGTCGAATGCGCCTCAAAAATATTTCGTAGGGGGACCTTAGACTTGGAGGTTCAGAGCATCTTCTACTCCACGCTTAACTCAGTGTACGGTCGTTGGTGACACTTTGACCCAATTCCCTGGATGTTTGATAGCTTAGCCCTAACTAGTATGAGGCAGTTTCTACTCCCCTACAATTTTTCTATAACGCCTCGTGTAACACGGGATCTGACCGAACAGAGCCACAAAGGGAAACCACACATTTGTCAACTACGCGTTTACTCCGCAAAATACCGATTCTTGCTAGATATTTCGCAAATCTTCTGCGAAGTTCGGTTTACTGCGCCTTAGCGGCACAGCTTAGAGCCTTAGCGGCACGGTACGGCGGGAATGAATGCAGCTTACAGCACTAGCCAAACGAATACACCTGAAAGTATTTCTAAGGGTGGCCAGTGGCTTACAGCCTCCTACACTCGACCCATAAATTAGTCTACGATGAGTCTTTCCGCTAATCTTGGTGAGCAGCCGTGGGTTCGATTCCCACATAATCCGCTCGGTATCTCCGACCCAGCATAACGCAGCATCTGCCCCCTCAAACATTTTCCGCTAATGCCTGGTGTAACAGGGTAACTTACCGAATGGACCCACCAACGGAAACCACGCGTTTACTCTACGTTAATTTTACGCACTCTAGTCGAATGCGCCTCAAAAATATTTCGTAGGGGGACCGGTGCTTTGGAGGTTCAGAGCCTCCTGTACTCCACACTTAACACAGTGTACGGTCGCTTGTGACACTTTGACCCAATCCCCTGAATGTTTGATTGCTTAGCCCTAACTAGTAAAACGCATTTTCTACTCCCCTACCACTTTCCTATAACGCTTCGTATAACATGGGATCTGACCGATCAAACTAACACACGGAAATCAAGCATTTGCGAATTACGTGTTTACTCCGCGCTTAACTCGGCGCAGTAAGTGGGAATCGAACCGATACCGTACACTAGCAGATTATGTCGCATCGAACCAAGAACCTCGTGACTACCCAAAATTTTGACTATCTGTGAACCCGTCCAACGTAGAATCTGCTCCCCAACCATTTTCCGCCATTGCCTCGTATAACACGGAATCTGACCGATCGGACCCACCAAGGGAACCACGCATTTGGTAACTACACGTTTACTCCGCGCTTAACTCATCGAATTTCTTGGTAATTGAATCTAATACCGTACACTTGCAGAGTATGTGGGAATAGAACCCAAGACCGTACCCTAGAAGATTTTCTGGGAATCGAACCTTACACTAGCGGATTATGTGGAAACGAACCCAATACCTAAACTGACTATATGACTCTCACGTGATCTGACAGAACGGACCCACCCTCGGAGAGCACGCATTTGGTAACTACGCGTTTACTCCGCGCTCTAGTTCGAGCATTATGGGGAAATCGGACACACCACCGTACACTAGCAGATTATGTGGAATCCAATCCAAGACCGTACACAGCAGATTCTGCGGGAATCGTTCCCACAACCTTACACCGAAATTTTAACTAACTCTAATGCCGTCTTTCACAGTATGTGCTCTCCAACAATTTTTCGCCATTGCCTTGTGTAACACGGGATCTGATCGAACGGACCTACCCAATCCCCTGCATGTTTGATTGCTTAGCCCTAACTAGTAAGACGCAGTTTCTACTCCCCCTACCATTTTCCTATTACGCCTCGTGTAACATGAGATCTGACTGAACAGACCCACCCACGGAAACGAAATATTTGCCACAGACGAAGCGTGCTTTCTCCGCGCATTACTTAGCGGATTATGGGGGAATCGAACCCACTACCGTACACTAGCAGAGTATGTGGGAATCGAACCCACGACTGAACACTAGCGGATTAAGTGAGAATCGAACCTAAGACCCTAAGACTTTCTCTGAACCCGTCCTACACAGTATCTACTCCCAACTATTTTCCGCCATTGCCTCGTGTAACACGGGATCTGACCAAACGAACCCACCCAGGGAAACCACACATTTGGTAAGTACGTGTTTACTCCGCATAATACGAATTCTTGCCAGATATTCCACAAATCTTCAGCGATGTTCGCTTGCTTCGCCAAGTGACGTCAGTCGTAGCGGCACGGTACAGCGGGAATGAATGCAGCTTACAGCACTAGCCAAAGGAATACACCTAAAGCATTTTTAAGGGTGGCCAGTGATTAGAGCTTCCTACACACGACCTATAAATTAGTCTACGATCAAGGGTTAGATTCCCACCCAATCCCCTGGCTGTTTGAGTACTTTTCTCGGAGCTAGTATTACGCAAATGCTACCGTCTAATCATTTTCTGCAAACGCCGCCCGTAACATGCGTCTGACCACATGGATTTACCTACGGAAACTACAGAAATCAGATCTACACATTTACTTCCCATCCTATTTCTTAAAAATATAGAACTCTAGTAACACGAACGCACGTGAAAAGCGTTTTCAATGGGGACCAGTGTCTTAGAGACTCTTCTACTTTCCACTAATCTTTGTCGGCAGCAGTAGGTTCGATTGCCACGTAATCCGCTTGGTATCTCTGCGACATGCAGCTCTGCCCAACCATGTGGCTGTGTGCATTTGCTCAGATACAAGAAAACCCCGTGTTTACTCTACGTTAATGTAACACACTCTAGTCGAATGCGCCTCAAAACATTTCGTAGGGGGATCGGTGACTTGGAGGTTCAGAGCCTCCTATACTCCACGCTAACTCAGTGTACAGTTGTTGGTGACACATCGACCCAATCCCTGGGATGCTCGATTGCTTAGCCCAGACGAGTATGACGCAGTTTCTACTCCCCTACCACTTCCTAAAACGCTTCGTGTAACATGGGATCTGACCGATCAGACCCACACACGGAAGCCAAGCATTTTCTAACTACGTGTTTACTCCGCGCTTAACTTAGTGGTTTATGGGGAATCGAACCCACTACCATTAACTAGCGGACTATATGGGAATCAAACCCAAGGCTGAAACTGACTATTTGACTTCCTCTGAAACCGTCCTACACAGTATCTACTAACATCATCATTTTCCGCCATTGCCTCGTGTAACACGGGATATAACCGAACGGACCCACCCAGAGAAACCACAAATTTGGTAACTACGCGTATACTCCGCAAGACACCAATTCTTGCCAGATATTCTGCAAATCTGCGAAGTTCGGTTTGCTTCGCCAAGTCACGTCATCGCGAAGTCTTAGCGGCACGGTACGGCCGGAATGAATTCAGCTTACAGCACTAGCCAAACGAAAACACCTGAAAAGTATTTCTAAGGGAGGCCAGTGGCTTACAGCCTCCTACACTCGACCCATAAGTTAGTCTACGGTTATGGGTTACATTCCCACCCAATCCCCTGGCTGTTTGACTGCTTTTCTCGGAGCTAGTATTACGCAATTGCTACAGTCTAATCATTTTCTGCAAACGCCAGCCGTAACAGGGTCTGACTACATGGATATACCTACGGAAACTACAGAAATCGGATCTACACATTTACTTCGCATCCTATTTCTGATATATGTAGAAGGATCCTCTTCTGCTTTCCTCTAATCATGGTGGGCAGCCGCGGGTTCGATTCTCACATAAACCGCTTTGTATCTCCAACCCAGCATCTTCCCCCAACTATTTTAAACAGGGTAACTGACCGAATGTTCCCACCCAAGGAAACCATGCGTTTACTCCTCAATAACATTTCGTATTGGGACCGGTGACTTGGAGGTTCAGAACCTCCTCTACTCCACGCTTAACTCAGTGTACGGTCCATTTTTAACACTTTGACCCAATCCCCTAGATGTTTGATTGCTTAGCCCAGACTAGTATGACGCAGTTTCTACTCCCCTACCACTTTCCTATAACGCTTCGTGTAACATGGAATCGGAGCGATCAGAGCCACACACGGAAACAAAGCATGTGCTAACTACCTGCTTACTCCGCGCTTAATTTAGCGGATTACGGGGCATTCGAACCCATTACCATACACAAGCGGTTTATGTGGGATTCGAAACCAAGACCTAAACGGACTATTTGACATTCACGGGATCTGACAGAACGCAGCCACTCGAGGAAGCCATGCATTTAGTAACTATGCGTTAACTCCGCTCTTTAGTTACCGGATTATGCGGGAATCGTATCTACAAACTTATACCGATATTTTGACTATCTTTGATCTCGTCCTATACAATATCTTCTCCCCAGCCATTTTCAGCCACTGCCTCTGCTACTAGAGGATCTGACCGAACCGTCCCCCACCCAGGGGAACCACACAATTGCTAACTACTCCGCGTTTCCTCCGCGCATAACACAGCGCATTATGTTGGAATCGAACCCACGACTGTTCCGTAGCAGATTATGTGGGAATCGAACCCACAACCTTACACGGAAATTTTGTCTATGTATGATCCCGTCCTACGCAGTATCTGCTCCACAACCATTTTCCACCATTGCCTCGTGTAACACGGGATCTCACGGTACGGACCCACCAACGGAAACTCCGGATTTGGTGACTACGCGTTTACCTCGCGCTTTACTTAACGGATTATGGGGGAATCGAACCCAACACTGTACACTAGCGGATTAAGAGGGAATCGAACCCAACACTCTACACTAGCGGATTAAGAGGGAATCGAACCCTAAACTGCATATTTGACTTTCTCTGAACCCGTCAAAGGCAGTATCTGCTCCCCAACTATTTTCTCACCAATGCTTCCTGCAACACGGGATCTGATCGAACGGACACGCCCAGGGAAACCACACATTTCGTAACTAGACCTTTAGTCCGCGCTTAAATCATCGCATTTAGTGGGAATAGAGGCCAAGACCGTACCCTAAAAGATTTTCTGTGAATCGAACCTTACACTATCGGATTATGTGGAAACGAACCCAAGACATAAACTGACTATTTGACTTTCACGGGATCTGACAGAACGGACCCACCCTCGGAAACCACGCATATGGTAACTACACGTTTACTATACGCTTAACTTAGTGGATTATGTGAGAATCGAACCCACGACCGTACACTGACTATTTGACTTTCTCTGATCCCCTCCTACACAGTACCTGCACCCCAGCTATTTTCCGCTAATGCCTCGTGTAACACGGAATCTGACCGAACGGACCCACCCACGGAAACCACGCATGTGCTAACTACGCGTTTACTCCGCGCTTAACCAGCGGATTATGTGGGAATGGAACCAATGCCGTACACTAGCGGATAATGTTGGAATCGAACCCACTACTGTACACTACCGAATTCTATGAGAATCGACGCAAGACCTTACTGACTATCTGCTTTGTCTAACCCGTCCTACACAATATCTACTATTAACCATTTTCCGCCATTGCTTCGTGTAACACGGAATCTGACCGAACGGACCCACCCACGGAAACCACGCATGTGCTAACTACGCGTTTACTCCGCGCTTTAGTTAGCGGATTAAGTGGGAATCGGACCTACTATCGTACACTAGAGGATTATGTGGAATCGACCTACTATCGTACACTAAGATTATGGGAATCGAACCAGACTTAAACTGAGTACTTAATTTCTTTGATCCCCTCCTACACAGTACCTGCACCCCAGCTATTTTCCGCTAATGCCTTGTGTAACACGGGATCTGACCGAACGGACTCATCCAGGGAAACTACATTTGCTAACTACGGGTTTACTCCGCGCTTAACTAAACGCATGTCTTGGTAATCGAACGTAGTCCGTACACTATTAGAATATGAGGGACTCTTACTCACAACCTTTCACCGAAATTTTTACTATCTCTGATCCCGCCCTATGCACCTTCTGCCCCCAAACATTTTCCCCCAATGTCTCCTGTAACACGTGATCTGACGGAAAGGACCCACCCACGGAAACCAATCGTCTACTCTACGTTAATGTGACGCACTCTAGTCAAATGCGCCTCAAAAATATTTCGTAGGGGGACCTTAGACTTGGAGGTTCAGAGCATCTTCTACTCCACGCTTAACTCAGTGTACGGTCATTGGTGACACTTTGACCCAATCCCCTGGATGTTTGATAGCTTAGCCCTAACTAGTATGACGCAGTTTCTACTCCCCTACAGTTTTCCTGTAACGCCTCGTGTAAAATGGGATCTGACCGAACAGACGCACCCACGGACACGAAGAATTTGCTAAATACGTTTTTTCTCCGCGCTTAACTTAGCGGATTATGGGGGAATCGCTCCCACTACCGTACACTAGCGGATTCTGTGGAAATCGAACCCACTACTGAACACTAGCGGATTAAGTGAGAGTCGAACCCAAGACCCTAAACTGACTATTTGACTTTCTCAGACCCGTCCTACATCAGTATCTACTCCCAACCATTTTCGGCCATTGCCTCGTGTAACACGGGCTCTGACCGAACGGACCCACCCAGGGAAAACACACATTTGGTAACTACGCGTTTACTCCGCATAATACCAATTCTTGCCAGAGATTCCGCAAATCTTCTGCGCTGTTCGGTTTGCTTCGCCAAGTGACGTTCAGTCTCAGCGGCACTGTACAGCGGGAAAGAACGCAGCTTACAGCACTAGCCAAACGAATACACCTGAAAAGCATTTCTACGGGTGCCCTCCTCTAACACGAACCTAAGACCAGGCACTATTACATTATGTGGGAATCGAATCCACAACGTTACACCGAAATTTTACTAACTCTAATTCCGTCCTTCACACTATCTGCTCACCAACCATTTTCCGCCATTGCCTCGTGTAACACGGGATCTGACGGAACGGAGCCACAAAGGGAAACCACACATTTGTCAACTACGCGTTTACTCCGCAAAATACCGATTCTTGCTAGATATTTCGCAAATCTTCTGCGAAGTTCGGTTTACTGCGCCTTAGCGGCACAGCTTAGAGCCTTAGCGGCACGGTACGGCGGGAATGAATGCAGCTTACAGCACTAGCCAAACGAATACACCTGAAAGTATTTCTAAGGGTGGCCAGTGGCTTACAGCCTCATACACTCGACCCATAAATTAGTCTACGATGATTCTTTCCGCTAATCTTG
This sequence comes from Cheiracanthium punctorium, assembly GCA_038373885.1. NCBI lineage: Eukaryota > Metazoa > Arthropoda > Arachnida > Araneae > Cheiracanthiidae > Cheiracanthium > Cheiracanthium punctorium. Next base: position 40,482 of record JAWZYV010012242.1, on the reverse strand, counting down.
GTGAGCAGCCGTGGGTTCGATTCCCAGTTAATCCGCTCAGTATCTCCGACCCAGCATAACGCAGCATCTGCCCCCAAACATTTTCCGCTAATGCCTCGTTTAACAGGGTAACTTACCGAATGGACCCACCAACGGAAACCACGCGTTTACTCTACGTTAATGTTGCGCACTCTAGTCGAATGCGCCTCAAAAATATTTCGTAGGGGGACCGGTGCTTTGAAGGTTCACAGCCTCCTGTACTCCACGCTTAATACCGTGTACGGTCGCTCGTGACACTTTGACCCAATCCCTTGGATGTTCGATTGCTTAGCCCTAACTAGTAAAACGCAGTTTCTACTCCCCTACCACTTTCCTATAACGCTTCGTATAACATGGGATCTGACCTTACACTAGCGGATTATGTGGAAACGAACTTAATACATAAACTGACTATTTGACTTTCACGTGATCTGACAGAACGGACCCACCCTCGGAAACCACGCATTTGGTAACTACGCGTTTACTCCGCGCTCTAGTTCGAGCATTATGGGGTAATCGGACACACCACCGTACACTAGCAGATTATGTGGAATCCAATCCAAGACCGTACAAATTTCTACGGGTGGCCTCCTGTAACACGAACCTAAGACCAGGCACTATTAGATTCTGCGGGAATCGTTCCCACAACCTTACACCGAAATTTTAACTAACTCTAATGCGTCTTTCACAGTATGTGCTCTCCAACAACATTTCGCCATTCCCTTGTGTAACACGGGATCTGATCGAACGGACCTACCCAATCCCCTGCATGTTTGATATCTTAGCCCTAACTAGTAAGACGCAGTTTCTACTCCCCCTACCATTTTCCTATTACGCCTCGTGTAACATGAGATCTGACTGGACAAACCCACCCACGGAAACCAAGCATTTGCCACAAACGAAGCCTGTTTTCTCCGCGCATTACTTAGCAGATTATGGGGGAATCGAACCCACTACCGTACACTAGCGGAGTATGTGGGAATCGAACCCACGACTGAACACTAGCGGATTAAGTGAGAATCGAACCTAAGACCCTAAACTGACTATTTTACTTTCTCGAAACCCGTCCTACACAGAGTCTACTCCCAACTATTTTCCGCCATTGCCGCGTGTAACACGGGATCTGACCGAACGGACCCACAAAGGGAAACCACATATTTGTTAACTACGCGTTTACTCCGCAAAATACCAATTCTTGCCAGATATTCCGCAAATCTTCTGCGAAGTTCGATTTGCTGCGCCCAGTGACGTCATCGCGGAGTCTTAGCGGAACGGTACGGCGGGAACTCATGGAGCTTACAGCACTAGCCAAACGAATACACCTGAAAAGTATTTCTAAGGGTGGCCAAAAGCTTAGAGCCTCCTACACTCAACCCATAAATTAATCTACGATCATGGGTTAGATACCCACCCAATCCCCTGTCTGTTTGACTGCTTTTCTCGGAGCTAGTATTACGCAATTGCTACCGTCTAATCATTTTCTGCAAACGCCGCCCGTAACAGGGGTCTGACTACATGATATAACTAAGGTAACCACAGAAATCAGATCTACACATTTCCTTCGCATCCTATTTCTGAAATATATAGAAGGAACCTGTTCTACTTTCCGCTAATCATGGTGGGCAGCCGTGGATTGGATTCCCACATAAACCGCTGGGTATCTCCAACTCAGTATCTTCCCCCCCCCCCAACCATTTTAAACAGGGCAACTGACCAAATGTTCCCACCCACGGAAACCACGCGTTTACGCCTCAAAAACATTTCGTATTGGGACCGGTGACTTGGAGGTTCAGAACCTCCTATACTCCACGCTTAACTCAGTGTACGGTCCTTTTCTGACACTTTGACCCAATCCCCTGGATGTTTGATTGCTTAGCCCAGACTAGTATGACGCAGTTTCTACTCCCCTACCACTTTCCTATAACGCTTCCTGTAACATGGAATCTGAGCGATTTCACCCACACACGGAAACCAAGCATTTGCTAACTATCTGTTTACTCCGCGCTTAATTTAGCGGATTATGGGGAATCGAACCCACTACCATACATTAGCGGTTTCTGAGGGCATCGAACCCAAGACCTCAACTGATTATTTGACTTTCACGGTATCTAACAGTATGGAGCCACTCTCGGAAACCATGCATTCTGTAATTATGCATTTACTCCGCACTTTAGTTAGCGCATTATGCTGGAATCGAACCTACAAATTTACACAGATTTTTTGGCTATCAGTGATCCCATACTAGCCAATATCTTCTACCCAGCTATTTTCCGCAACTGCCTCGCCACTGCTATCACAGGGTCTGACCGAACAATCCCACCCAGGGAAACCACACATTATATAAGTACCCATTTACTGCGCGCATTATGTTGGAATCTAACCGAAGACCGTACACTAGCAGATTATGTGGGAATCGAACCCACGACTGTACCGTAGCAGATTATGTGGGAATCTAACCCATAACCTTACACCGAAAATTTAATAACTCTCAACTCCTCTTACGCAGTATCTGCTTCGCAAAAATTTCAGCCATTACCTCGTGTAACACGGGATCTGACCGAACACACCAACGGAAATCCCGTATTTGGTAACTACGCGTTTACCTCGTGCTTTACTTAACGGATTATGGAGGAATCGAACCCACTACTGTGCACTAGCGGATTAAGTGGGAATCGAACCCAAAACCCTAAAATGCATATTTGACTTTCTCTCTTAGCGTCCTATGCAGTATCTACTCCCCAACAATTTTCCACCAATACTTCCTACCAAACGGGATCTGATTGTACAGACCCCCACAGGGAAACCACACATTTCGTAACTACACCTCTACTCTGCGCTTAAATGATCGCATTAAGTAGGAATCGAACCCACGACGGTACACTACAAGATTTTCTGGGGACCGAACCTACAACCTTACACTAGCGGATTAGGTGGAAACGAACCAGAGTCCTAAACTGAGTATTTGACTTTCACGGGATCTGACAGATCGGATATACACACGGAAAACACGCATTTGGGAACTATGCGTTTACTCCGCACTTTAGTTAGCGGATTATGGGGGAATCAAACTCACTACTGTACACTAACCGATTATGTCGAAATCGAACCCAGGACCGTACGCTAGAGGATTATGTAGGAATCAATTAAATAACCTTACACCGAAATTTTGACTATCTGTGATCCCGTCCTACGCAGTAGCTACTCCCCAAACATTTTCTGCCTCTGCTAGCACCGGATCTGACCGAACGGACCCACCCAGGGAAACCACACAATTTACAACTACGCGTTTACTCAGCAGGGTGCGAATTGACGAGGGGTGGATGCCGGGGATCGTCCCCGGCTGAAGAAAGTAATATCCCTGGCTAGAGAAATATTACTGGATCCCTGCCAGGGATACTATTTATCCCCTGGTGGAGAAATGTTAAATTAATCTGTGTCCCACCCTACAAGTTCAACAGTACCTAACGATTTTAACTATTGAGAATAGAAATTTTTCTTTTGTTTACTAGACAAAGGAGCAAGTTACAAGCATGCCTTTGAAATAGATATACACATGCCTGATGCCACTTCTCATTCCGTAACTGGGGTCAGGTTTTAAAGGAAGACTGCGAAATGAACGAACAAGAACTGCTGTACCACCAGCCGAATTTCAGGGAAGACGAGAATCGACATAGGCAGGAATATGTGCATAGAAAATCGTGGGGTCGACTTTTGTTTGTATTTAAGTCACTTTTTAGACATGTTGGCGACTGCATTTGTCATGTAATACCTAATATATTGTGTGAGTGGAGCATTTACACCTTCCCTCCTTTTTATTTATTTCTTTTTCTTTCTCAAATGTCCCCTGCTGGAGAATGTTTTCTCTCAATGTCCACCCCTGGAGAAAATGTTCAATTCGCACCCTGTTACTCAACGCTTGACTCATCGCATTAAGGAGAAATCGAACACAAGACCGACCACAAGCAGATTATGCTCAATCGAACCAGAGACCTCAAGTGACTATTTGACTTTCACGGGATCTGACAGACCCTCGGACACCACGCATTTGGGAACCATACGTTTACTCAGCACTTTACTTAGCGGATTATGAGAGAATCAAACCCATTACTGTACGCTAGCCGATTATGTCGGAACCGAACCCAGGACCGTACACTAGATTATCATGTGGGAATCGATCCCACGACCGTACCCTAGCAGATTATGTGGGAATCGAACCTACAACCTTACACCGAAATGTTGACCTTCTCTCATCCGGTTCTACTCAGTCCCTGCACCCCAGCTGTTTTCCGTTAATGCCTGGTGTAACACGTGATCTGAACGAACGGACCCACCCACGGTTATCACGCATTTGGTAACTACGTGTTTACTCCACACTTAACTTAGTGGTTTATGGGAGAATCGAACCCTCTACCATTAACTAGCGGACTATATGGGAATCGAACCCAAGGCTGAAACTGACTATTGGACAATCTCTGAACCCGTCCTACACAGTATCTACTCCCAACCATTTTTGGCCACTGCTTCGTCTAACACGGGATCTGACTGAACGGACTCACAAAGGGCAAACACACATTTGGTAGCTACGCGTTTACTCCGCATAATAGCAATTCTTTCCAGATATTCCAAAAATTTTCTGCGAAGTTCGGTTTGCTTCGCACAGTGACGTCAGTCTCAGCGGCACTGTACAGCGGGAAAGAATGCAGCTTACAGCACTAGCCAAACGAATACAATTGTAAAGCATTTCAACGGGTAGCCTCCATTAACACGAACCTAAGACCAGGCATTATTATATTATGTGGGAATCGAACCCACAAAGTTACACCGAAATTTTAACTAACTCTAAATCCGTCCTTCACACTATCTGCTCACCAACCATTTTCCGCCATTGCCTCGTGTTACACGGTATCTGACCGAACGGACCAACCCAGGGAAAGCGCACATTTGGTAACTACGCGTTTAATCCACGCTTCTGAGCGCATTTCTTTGTAATCGAACCTAATACCGTAGACTAGCAGATTATGTGGGCATCGAACCCACAACCTTACAATCTGAAGGAATGGATCCACCCACGGAAACCAAGCGTCTACTCTACGTTAATGCAACACACTCTCATCGAACGCACCCCAAAACATTTCGTATGGGGAACTCAGAGCTCGAGGTTCAGAGCCTCCTCTACTGTGTACGGTCGTTCGTGAGACGCAGTTTCTGCTCCCCTACCATTTTCCTATAACGCCTCGTGTAACATGGGATCTGACCGAACAGACCCACACACGGGAAGGAAGCATTTGCTAACTACGTTTTTTCTCATTGCTTAACTTAGCGGATTATGGGGGAATCGCACCCGCTACCCTACACTACCGGATTATGTGGGAATCGAACCCAAGACAGTACACTAGCAAAATGTGTCGGAATCGAAACCGCAGCCTTTCACGGAAATTTTACAACCTCTGAACCGTCCTACATAGTATCTACTACCCAATCATTTTCCGCCATTGCCTGGTGTGACACGGGATCTGACCGAACGACCCACAAAGGGAAACCACACATTTGTTAACTACGCGTTTACTCCGCAGAATTCTTGCCAGATATTCCGTAAATCTTCTGCGAAGTTCGATTTGCTGCGCCAAGTGACGTCATCGTGGTGTCTTGGCGGCACGGTACGGCGGGAACGCATGCAGCTTACAGCACTAGCCAAATGAATACACCTGCAATGCCTTCCTAAGGATGGCCAGTGGCTTAGAGCCTCCTACACTCCACCCATAAATTAGTCTACGATCATGGGTTAGATACCCACCCAAACCCCTGGCTGTTTGACTGCTTTTCTCGGAGCGAGTATTACGCAATTGCTACCGTCTAATCATTTTCTGCAAACGCCGCCCGTAACAGGGGTCTGACTACATGGATATACCTAAGGTAACCACAGAAATCAGATCTACACATTTACTTCGCATCCTATTTCTTAAACATATAGAACTCTAGTAACACGAACGCACGTGAAAAGCATTTTCCAATGGGGACCGGTGTCTTAGAGACTCTTCTACTTTCCACTAATCTTTGTCGGCAGCCGTAGGTTCGATTCCCACGTAATCCGCTGGGTATCTCTGCTAATGCCTTCGTGCATCAACATGTGGTTGCGGTGCCATTTGCTCAGCAATGCACCACCACGAAAACCCCGTGTTTACTCTACGTTAATGTAACGCACTCTAGTCGAATGCGCCTCAAAACATTTCGTAGGGGGATCGGTGACTTGGAGGTTCAGAGCCTCCTATACTCCACGCTAACTCAGTGTACAGTTGTTGGTGACACATCGACCCAATCCCCTGGATGCTCGATTGCTTAGCCCAGACGAGTATCGCGTAGTTTCTACTCCCCTACCACTTTCCTATAACGCTTCGTGTAACATGGGATCTGACCGATCAGACCCACACACGGAAACCAAGGATTTTCTAACTACGTGTTTACTCCGCGCTTAACTTAGTGCATTATGGGGGAATAGAACCCTTTACCGTAAACTAGCGGATTATATGGTAATCGAACCCAAGGCTTAAACTGACTATCTGACTTTCTCTGAACCCGTCCTACACAGTATCTACTACCCAATCATTTTCCGCTATTGCCTCGTGTAACACGGGATCTGACCGAACGGACCCACCAAGGGAAACCACACATTTGGTAACTACGCGTTTACTCCGCATAATAGCAATTCTTGCCAGATATTCTGCAAAATTCTTCTGCGAAGTTCGGTTTGCTTCGCCAAGTGACGTCAGTCTCAGCGGCACTGTACAGCGGGAAAGAATGCAGCTTACAGCACTAGCCAAACGAATACACCTGCAATGCATTCCTAAGGATGGCCAGTGGCTTAGAGCCTCCTACACTCAACCCATAAATTAGTCTACGATAATGGGTTAGATACCCACCCAATCCCCTGGCTGTTTGACTGCTTTTCTCGGAGCTAGTATTACGCAATTGCTACCGTCTAATCATTTTCTGCAAACGCCGCCCGTAACAGGCGCCTGACTACATGATATAACTAAGGTAACCACAGAAATCAGATCTACACATATACTTCGCATCCTATTTATGAAATATATAGAAGGAACCTGTTCTACTTTCCGCTAATCTTGGTGGGCAGCCGTGGGCTCGATTCCCACATAATCCGCTCGGTATCTCCGACCAAGCATAACGCAGCATGTGCCCCCCCCAAACATTTTCCGCTAATGCCTCGTGTAACAGGGAAACTGACCGAATGGACCCACCCACGGAAACCACGCGTTTACTCTACGATAATGTGATGCACTCCAGTCGAATGCGCCTCAAAAACATTTCGTAGGTGGACCGGTGCTTTGGAGGTTCAGAGCTTCCTGTACTCCACGCTTAACTCAGTGTACGTTCGTTTGTGACAATTTAAACCAAACCCCCTATATGTTTGATCGCTTAACCTTAACTACTAAGACGCAGTTTCTACTCCCCTACCATTTTCCTATAACGCTTTGTATAACATGGGATCTAACCGATCAGACCCACACACGGAAGCCAAGCATTTACTAATTATGTGTTTACTCCGCGCATTAAATGGGAATCGAACCGCATACCGTACACTAGCAGATTACGTAGCATCGAACCAAGAACCTTACACCAAATTTTTGACTACCTCCGAACCCGTCCAACGTAGTATCTGCCCCCCAACCATTTTCCGCCATTGCCTCGTAGAACACGGAATCTGACCGATCGGAGCCAACCAGGGAAACCACACATTTTGTAACTACGCGTTTATTCCCCGCTTAAGTTATCCCGTCCTATGCAGTATCTGCTCCCCATCCATTTTCCCTCAATGCTTCCTGCAACACGGGATCTGATCGAACGACCCCACCCAGGGAAACCATGCATTTCGTAACTATACCTTTACTCCGCGCTTAAATCATCCCATTAAGTGGGAATCGATTCCAAGACCGTACACTAACGGATTATGTGGAAACAATCCCAAAACATAAACTGACTATTTAACTTTCACGTGATCTGACAGAACGGACACACCCTCGGAAACCACGCATTTGGTAACTACTCGTTTACTCCGCACCCTAGTTCGAGAATTAGGGGGTAATCGGATACACCACCGTACACTAGCAGATTATGTAGAATCCAATGCAAGACCGTACACAGCAGATTCTGCGGTAATCGTTCCCACAATCTTACATCGACATTTGAACTAACTCTAATACCGTCTTTGACATTATCTGCTCTCAAACCATTTTCATCCATTGCCTTGTGTAACACGGGATCTGATCGAACGGACCCACGCAATCCCCTGCATGTTTGAATGCTTAACCCTAACTAGTACGACGCAGTTTCTACTCGCTCTACCATTTTCCTATTACGCCTCGATTAACATGAGTTCTGACAGAACAGACCCACCCACGGAAACGAAGCATTTGCTAACTACGTGTTTTCTCCGCGCTTTACTTAGCGGATTATGGAGGAATCGAACCCCCTACCGTACACTAACGTAGTCTGCTGGAATCGAACCGAAAACCGTACACTATCGGATTCTCTGGGAATGGAACCCAACACCATTCACTAGCTGATTATGTAGGAATCGAACCCACTACTGAACAATAGCGGATTAAGTGAGAATCGAACCTAAGACCCTAAACTGACTATTTTAGTTTCTCTACACCCGTCCTATACAGTATCTACTCCCAACTGTTGTCAGCCATTGCCTCGAGTAACACGGGATCTGACCAAAAGAACCCACCCAGGGAAACCACACATTTGGTAACTACGCATTTACTCCGTATAATACGAGTTCTTTTCATATATTCCGCGGATCTCCTGCCATGTTCGTTTTGCTTCGCCAAGTGACGTCAGTTTTAGCGGCACGGTACAGCGGGAATGAATGCAGCTTACAGCACTAGCTCAAACAATACCCCTGAAAAGCCTTTCTAAGGGTAGCCAGTGATTAGAGCCTCCTACACTCGACCCCTAAATTAGCTTACGATCAAGGGTTAGATTCCCACCCAATCCCTTGGCTGTTTGAGTACTTTTCTCGGAGCCAGTATTACGCAAATGCTACCGTCTAATCATTTTCTGCAAATGCAACCCGTAACATGGGTCTGACCACATAGATGTACCCACGGAAACTACAGAAATCAGATCTAGCCATTTACTTCCTATCTTATTTCTTAAAAACATAGAACTCTATTAACACGAACGCATGTGAAAAGCGTTTCCAATGGGGACCGGTGTCTTAGAGACTCTTCTACTTTCCACTAATCTTTGTCGGCAGCCGTGGGTTCGATTTCCATGTAATCAGCAGGATATCTCCGACAGAGCATAACGCAGCTTCTGCCATCAAACATTTTCCACTAATGCCTCGTGCAACAGGTTATCTGAGCGAATGCACCCACCCACGGAAACCACGTGTTTACTGTACGTTAATGTAACGCACTCTAGTCGAATGCGCCTCAAAACATTTCGTAGGGGAATCGGTGACTTGGAGGTTCAGAGCCTCCTATACTCCACGCTAAACTCAGTGTTGGTGACACTTCGACCCGATCCCCTGGATGCTCGATTGCTTAGCCCAGACAAGTATGACGTAGTTTCTACTCTCCTACCACTTTCCTATAACGCTTCGTCTAACATGGGGTCTGACCGATCACACCCACACATGGAAACCAAGCTTTTCAACTACGTGTTTACTCCACACTTAACTTAGTGGTTTATGGGAGAATCGAACCCTCTACCATTAACTAGCGGACTATATGGGAATCGAACCCAAGGCTGAAACTGACTATTGGACAATCTCTGAACCCGTCCTACACAGTATCTACTCCCAACCATTTTTGGCCACTGCTTCGTCTAACACGGGATCTGACTGAACGGACTCACAAAGGGCAAACACACATTTGGTAGCTACGCGTTTACTCCGCGCTTTAGTTAACGGATTATCGTGGAATCGAACCCACTACAATACACTAACGGTTTATGTGATAATCGAACCGAAGACCTGAACTGACTATTTGACTTTCACGGTATCTAACAGAATGGAGCTACTTTCGGGAAACCATACATTCTTGAACCTACAAACTTACACAGATTTTTTGACTATCTATGATCCCATCCTACCCAATATCTTCTCCCCAGCCATTTTCCGCCACTACCTCTGCTAGCACAGTTCCACCCAGGAAAACCACACATTTGGTAACTACGCGTTTAATTCGCGCTTCTCAGCACATTTCTTTGTAATCGAACCTAATACCGTACACTAGCAGAATATGCCCGTCCTATGCAGTATCTGCTACCCAACCATTTTCCCCCAATATCTCCTGCAACACGGGAACTGACGGAACGGACCCACCCACTGAAACCACGCGTCTACTCTACATTAATGTAAAGCACTAGTCGAATGCGCCCCAAAAACAATGCGTAGGGGGACTTTGGTTCTACTTGGTACTTGGAGGTTCAGAACCTCTATACTCCACGTTTATCTCAGTGTATGGTAGTTCGTGAAGCTTTGACCCGATCCCCTGGATGTTTCATTGCTTAGCCCCAACTAGTAAGACGCAGTCTCCACTCCCCTACCACTTTCCTTTAAGGCTTCGTGTAACATGGGTTCTGACCGATCAGACCCACTTACGGAAACCAAGAATTTGCTAACTACCGTACATGTTTACTCGCGCTTAGCTTAGCGGATGATGGGGGAATCGAACCCACAACCGTACCCTAGCAGATTATGTAGGAATCGAACCGACAACCTTACACCGAAATGTTGACATTCTCTTACCCCGTCCTACACAATCCCTGCACCCCAGCTGTTTTCCGCTAATGCCTCGTGTCACACGTGATCTGACCGAACGGACTCACCCACGGTTAGCACGCATTTGGTAGCTGCGCGCTTAACCAGCGGATTTTGGGGGAATCGAACCGAAGACCGTAAACTAGCGGATTATCGGAGTTGGGAATGGATTCCCAATACCGTTCACTAGCGGATTATGGGGACAACGAACCCACTAGCGTATTATATGGATATCGAACCCAACACTTGAACTGACTATTTGACTTTCTCTGATCCTGTCCGACGTTGTACCTCCTAGCCAACTATTTCCCGCTAATGCCTGGTGTAACTCGGGATCGGAGCGATCGGACCCAGCCAGGCAAACCACACATTTGGAACTACGCGTTTACTCCGTGCTTAACTGTGCGCATTTCATGGGAATGGGACCAAATACCGTACATTGGTAGATTATGTGGGAATCGAACGCACAACCTTAGACCGAAATTTTACTATCCCTGATCCCCTCCTACACAGTTCCTTTTCCCCCACAACTATTTTCCGCTGCCTCGTGGCACACGGGATCTGACGGAACGGACCCACCAACGGAAACCACGGATTTTCAAACTACGCGCTTTAGTTAGCGGATTTTTTGGCAATCGAACCTACTATTGTACACGAGGATTATGTGGGAATCGAACCCACGACCGTACCCTATCGGATTCTGTGGAAATCTAAACCACAACGCTACACCGAAATGTTTACTTTCTCTGATCCCGTTCTACACAGTCCCTGCACCCCAGCTATTTTCCGCTAATGCCTCGTGTAACACTTGATCTGACCGAACGAGCCCACCCACGGAAATCAAGCATTTGGTAACTACGCGTTTCCTCCGCGCTCAACCAGCGGGTTATGGGGGAATGGAACCAATGCCGTACACTAGCGGATAATGTAGGAATCGAACCCACTACTGTAGACTACCGAATTATATGAGAATCGAACGCAAGACCTTTAACTTACTATCTGCCTTTGTCTAAACCCGTCCTACACAGTATCTACTCCCCAACCATTTTCCGCCATTGCCTTGTGTAACACGGGATCTGACCGAACGGACCCACCCAGGGGAACCACACATTTGGTAACTACGTGTTTACTCGGCGCTTAATTCATCGCATTGTGTAGCAATCGAACCCACGACCTTACACGGAAATTTTGACTATCGGATCCCATCCTACGCAGTATTAAAAATTGTGGCTATCAAAAATACTGACTATCAAAATTCATACATTCAAAATTGTTTTGTTGCTTGATCATTTAAATTGGAGATTTTATAGAGTTCCCTTTACAGTTGTTATTTCGATACATTACTTATTTTCTATTGGCTAATATGTGGCGATCATTTTAAAAGGATTTGGATTACAGTTTTCTTTTATAGGCATGCTGCGGTAATCTTAATACGTACAAAATAGGATAGCTTTTTTAACTTTATTAAATCTATATATATATATATTTAATTGCACACATTAATAGACCCCTATTTATCCACCCATCCTATAAAAATTAAGCTATGTGTGTAGTACACAGAATATTGAATTTAGATACATGGAGATAGGTTGAAGATATTTTTATTTCGTATGAGCGTTAATCCTGTATCTAGAGAGCTGAAAATAGACCTAGAAGTTTAGTAATATATCACCGAAAGCTCCCAGGACCAGCTATTTTAATCACTGAGTTGGAGTTAATGTGGGGGATGGTGTGAACAGGTCAATTTTTTTTCCCTTGCCAGCAAAAGAGTGGAATATTTTAAGTGAACACATGAATCGCCTTGCACGCGTGTTTGGAATTTGCTAGCCGACGAGTATGTACGGGTGTTTTCTAAAATCTATATATTGTCGGTTAGTACAAAATGTGGGCTACTTTAAAGAGTTTTTGTTCGTTGGAGAGAAAAACTTACCCCTTAGGCAATTCATTATTTTTAAAACCCCGATTCAAAACAAATGTCAGGTAACTAAGCGAATGGGGTTTTCTTTTTAAATCAATATCATTTTTACGTATCTAATAAGAATTTAATACTAGCTTTCTGATTAAATCCGATTTCATACAAACGTTGTGTGGATTCATGCTTCCGGATTTTCAGATCGATGGATTCGCGAAATTTTTTAAGCAACTTTTACAACTTACAAAATTTACGCTTAAAAACCTGCAAAAATGTTTTTGTTTAGCAGCTAATTCTGTATCTCCAATCAATAGGATCATTTGTTACAGTTGCTTGCCTTTTTTTTTTTTTTAAGTTTCGTATGTATTTTTTATTATCTTTTTTTCATTTTTTTTAAATCATCGTGAGCTAGCTTAAAAAGAACTTTTTTCGATGTTAGATGATACTGCAAGCTTATGCTCATGTGACATTGCTATTAGGCACTATACTGCACTCTGAATTTTTGTTTCCTTTTTTTAAGGTTAACGCAATAACTGTTTTTTAATTGTATAAAAATCCCTTAGGAGGTTGGTTGAGTTAATGTCAACTACCGGTATCCTAGAATAAAAACTGATTAAAATTTTCATAGAATCCCACCAAACATTTGTAATTCTTCCTTACCCAGGACTCATTTTCTGTAACCTAACTATCCAAAATCTGGGGTATTAGTGTATTTGCATATAAACTGAAAAACTTAATCCCACTGAAAATTGGGACTATTCGGGCGTTTCGGAAAATAAATAAATAGAAAATACTTTTGCTATTTTATATCGAAGGATTTTAATTAATAAGCTCATTTTCCTATGGGAATGAGATGTTATTTTATTTTTTTTAATTTATTCACGAGAACTAGGGGCATTCAGGTACCGTACGTTTCCTTTAAAGCCAGAAAATGCCATTAAAATAAAATGATCACCACGTTTTAGCTAATGCATCAAATTATCAAAATATTATTTAAAAATTTAAAGTAAATAACTTTGTATAAACACACATACATCTATATAAATAAAATTAGACTTTTGTCTGTACATTTCTTGAAATTCAGAAGTTTTGCGATTTCTATCCGTTTCAAGCAGCTGGGAATCCTGTGCGACCCTCAAAAAAAGTCTGTCTGTCGTTCTGTCATTCTGCCCCTGACGCTTTTTTTTTGTTCAAGCATCACATAACGACTGAAGCGATTGAAATGAAATTTGGTATCATTATAGGTGGTAATTCAACTTGAAACATTGGCGTCAAATTTTTGCATCTAATAAAAAAATCGATCACTTTTCGGGATTTTGCGAAAATCGTTTTAAACTGAGTGAATCTGTACACGCATTACGAAATAACGACTAAAGCGAATGATATGAAATTGGGTAACATGATAGATGGTTGCTCAACATAAACTAAAGGTGTCCAATTTTCTTAAACATTTTTATTAGATTGAGATTTTTTTCAAAATTCTCTCAAAATACTTTTATATTTCTTCAAGCATCACATAATAACGACTCATACGAATGATACGAAATTTGGTGATAGGATAGGTAGTTGCCAATCTTAATTTATAGGAGTTGAATTTTTAAAATATTTTGATTGAGATTTTGTGAAACTTGTTTTAAAATGCTGAAATTTTGTTCCAGCATCACGAAATAAAGACTGCAGATAATGAAACGAAATTGGGTGGCAGGATAGGTTGTCACTATCCTTAAATTCTAGGCTTCTAATTTTTCAAAAATATCGATTAGATTGAGATTTTGCGAAAATTATTTCAAAATGCGTCAATATTCGTTCGCACATCCCATAATGACTAAAGCGAATGAAATGATATTTAGTTACTCTATAACCTGTAATATTTTAACAATACATAAAAATTAAAAAAAAATTAGCTTTCTTTACTTTGGCAACATACTACATCCATTCTGTGTACTCCTACAATGCTGACGAAAGTTCTTGCTTTTTGGAAATTTGCATTCAGTACTAACCCGTCAAGGGGTACTTCAGCCAGGCGCGAAGCCAGGAAAAGTTTTTGTAGGGGGGGGGATATGAACTTATATGTGTATAAATAGACTGAATTTCTTCACTAATCCAAAAATTTCGGGGGGGGGGATATCGCCCCTGACTCTGGCTACGCCCGACTTCAGCTAGTACTTCTATAAAGTTAAAACAAATCTTGTCTGTACATTACTTGGAATTAAGAAATTAAATGCCTTTCATTCTGCCCGTGAAAATGATTTGTTAGAGTATAAAATCGTAAAAGCATGCGATAATCAAATGAAATTTTGTAAAATGACTTGGGGTCACACTTAAGCTATAGGTGTCATGTTTCTTACAAAAATTTTAATGGAATTTGAGATTGAGAAAATGTACACAAAATGTGCCAATACGCGTTACCACATTACGAAACGAATTAAATGACATTTGGAAATATAAGAGGCGATCCAATACACTAAATTTAACTGCAGGCATCTTCATTTTTCAAAATTTTGAATTTCAGATTTTGAGAGAATCGTATAAATGTACGTTTGCTCATCCCTCAAAAACGCCTCAAGTGGCTGGGATATATTTCGTTAGCAATATAAGTCATGGCTCAAGTTGAACAGCGTCCATTGTCTTTCGTATCATTCGTATTAGCCGTTATTACGTGAAAAATTAAAATAAATTTTTAAATTTTGAGAAAATTGCGTTTTGTGTGGGGAAAAATCTCATTCAGTTTAGAACGGATGCACTGCCATTCGGCAAAATGGCAGTTGACTTTTCAACTAAGAATTTTCTCGGACATCACGTTAAAATACAGGGTGATTTTTAATTAACGTGAGGTGTTCAGAGCTCTCTAGCGAGTAAAGTATTGGACGACACCTAACCGAATTTTATGAGCATGCATAGTAGACCATGGGATTTGGATTTCAATAAAAAATTATATATATATGTGTGTAGTTCCAAAATTAGCCACTGGGGCAATAATTTTGGCGCTGTAAAAGTTACCAAAGGTCCCCCGATCTCAATCCTTGCGATATTGGGTTGTGGGGATTTCTTTAAGATGTTTATCAAGGACATGTCTTCGATATCGCAACGTTAAAGGATCGAATAACGTTACACGTGAGGCAAATCAACTCCAATAGGCTGCGAGCGGCAGTAGAAAATGTCGTGCATTGTATGCAATTCTTGGAATTGACCAATGGTGCGCATATTGAACCCAATTTGTAAGTAAAATGGATGTCTGCTGTATTGTTTGTCAATTAACCATTCAATATTTACGCTAATACATTTTTGCAGCGCCAAAATTGCCCCAGTGGCAAATTTTGGAACTATTTTCTTTTCGAAATCAAAATCCCATGGTCTACTAGGCATGCTCATCCAATTTGGTTAGGTTCCGTCCAATACTTTACTCGCTAGAGGGCTCTGAACACCTCAAGTTAATTAATAACCACCCTGTATATCGTCCTTGTCAAACCAATAACTGCTACGTGCAATAAGTTTGTTAGCAGTGTTACCCTGCTAACAATGAACTTGTTACGGAACCTACTCACCCATGTCAGGAGGCAAAAACATAGTATCATTTGTAGTTTCACCGACATCAAAAAGTCGCCCATTTAGTAGCCATTTTTTAAATTTTAATTGCCAAAATTAGTAGCATTTTTGCACGATTTTGTAGTTAAGAAATAACCATACCGCCATTTAGCTTCATTCAAAAGGGAATGAATAAAATGATGCATTCAAAAACTATGCGTTACATAACAGAGCCTACTGTACATTTATTTTTAAAGCACAGTTAAGAAATTAAATTAGAATCTTGGATGAACGAAATTTGAAAAGAAAGGGGAGTTGACAAAAAACGAAATCCGATTTTCAAATGGATCTCCTGGAGTAAAATACAAGTAGCCAAAAACTTGAAAAATGGTATGGAAAAATGACGTTTTTTGTTTGAGAAAACTTCAGCTAGTACAGAAATTCCGCCCTTTTTCAGCACCACCTTTTTTTCCCCTGAAGAAAGCTGGACTTTTATACCTTACAAGACGTCTTGTTGTTGTGTATGTGTGCTATACAAAGCTATTTACTTCAGAACACATTTTTCATTCTTAGTTCTTGCCTTGTTCTTCACACCGCACCCACAGTCGTTTGGAGCTGAAAATATTAATTTACTTTCTTAACCCTCTGACATTTTGGCTGTTAGGATTCCCGAATAATACATTTCATTTTAATTCAATACTTTAGAATGACATTGAGATAGATTGCCCAATGTCGAAAAAGTGCAGCCGTTGCCATCGCACTCTAACGACCTGCAAGAGGGCCGTCGATGATTCGATCGACTGCCCTCTTGCCGGTCGTTCAATCGTGCGATGGCAACGGCTACACTTTTTCGGCATTGGGAAAGGGTCGCGCTTCGAAGGGTTTAAATGATCCAGCAACAAAACTTTATGAAACACTTCATGATGCATCCACTCAATGCCCCCTAGAGAGGAAAGCCGCGGCGCTTACTTGTGACGTCACACCGAGTAGGTAAAGAAAAGCGTTTCCATTGGGTTTCTACTCTCTCCTGCGCTGCGGGAGAAAGACGAAACCCAATGGAAACGCATTGCTTTACCTACTGGGTGTGACGTCACAAGTAAGCGCCACGGCTTTCCTCTCTAGGGGGCGTTGATCCACCCCGGAAGAAACAGCAGAGTGACAGAGTCGAGCTGCTCCAGCGCACAAGATCGAGCCACCCCCGGAGACGGCCGGGCGTTGCGAGACACGAGACCCGCCCCGGTGCCGGTCCGGGTGCTGGAATACCACGTGGGACTGCAACAGTCTCGCATTCGCAGGAAGAAGTGAATCTGCGAGGTCGCCGGAATAGAGCACCGCACAGCCGGCTGCTCGGGTTGCGTCATGCTGTATCAGCGAGTGCTCGAGATTTCGTACTTCAATAGGCAGGCGATTCAGTTATGTGATATATTTTTTAAGACTTCTGTTTAGAAAAAGCTGAGAACGAGTTTGGGTGCAGCTTCCGTGCATTGGCTACCCAGTGGTGCACCCAGGGTTTCAGTTGTTTTTTTTCGGGGGGGGGGGCTCTATGAAATTTTTTTTAACTTAGTTACAGCGACCCGACCTCCTTTGTACGGGAAAACTTAAGGGGATGGTGGACATTAAAAAGTTCTTTTTTATTTAATAAGATAGGATTATGAAATTTTGTATTTTAATATATTGAATTAAAAGCATTATAAACTGAAAAAAAATTAAAAATTTTTTTTAAAAATATTAGTCATTTATTAAAAATTAAATTTTTAGTTTCGAAAAAATGCTCCATGCGTTTTAATTTTAACTTTTTTGTAATTTTGTTTTATAATAGCATAAAAATATATTTAAAAAAAGTGTCTATCGGTTTTTTATTCGACCGAGTAGTTCCTTTTTTAGAAATATTTTCATGGATCTATACCAAACTTTCCCGAAATTTTTCAGTTTTCCTCAATAAGTGACATTTCATAATCGAAATTTGGACCCTATTTAAAAAGGATACACAGAATCACTAATATATGAGAAGAATATTTGTAGTCCATTTTGTACCAATTCCGACCCGAATTAAGTCGCATGGAGCATTTTGAAAGCAATAAAATCACAAAAAACTTGATTTGGAGAAAATACAGTTTAAAGTGTCATTTTCCATTTACCTCGAATACAGTCTTCTGAATAATTTATTTATGATTTTACCTTAACAAAACCTATTCTCAAAATAATTTCATTCGAATATTAGCTTATTTTGTAAAACGTTCCATAAAAATTGTGGCGTGTTTATGGACGCGTTTGTTTGCATTTTTGTGGACATTGAACTGTCCCTTTTAATTTTTTCAAACCCTAATATCTTTAAAAAAGGGTCGTAGACATTCGCGGTTTTTTTCTCCATGGTTCAGCTTTAACTGTAGAATATGAGTATGTAAAAAAGAAAAAGCACATTTTTTCGGCCCATTTTGATGATTTGGGTGTCCACCATCCCCTTAAGTGGTCACCTCTATTTTGATGTTATAACTGAGTTTAATTGCATATCATGTACTATTTGTAAGTCATTATTTAATCCATCTACTATTTTGTTCGTTACTTTCGAAATAATTTTAAGACTGACTTTTAAAAATAAAGTATTTTAATTTATAAAGTGAGAAATCTCTATCTTTAAGAGAATTTTTCACTTTGATTTCTTAACCTTTGGGGGTGGTGGTTTTGGCCCCTGAAGCCCCTTCGTGGGTGCACCCATGTTGCCACCTATAGGCGAGATAAAAGATTGGGCGTCTCCGGTTGTGCCATTCTGGTTTATTTTCACTAAGGAAACTTACGAAGCCCCTTTTACCAGTTCAATTGGAAGCAATATTAAGAAATGACACGCGGAAAACTCCATCCAAACGTGAAAATAGGTAGCCAAGGAGGAAGCTGCACCACGACTTTGTGTAAAATACACGTAACTATGGGCGCGTTCGAGAATTCATCGGTTGTGCACCGGTAACACCGGTGCACGACCAGAGCGTTCGAAAAGGCGGAGCGATGGGCGGAGCTCTGGAATTAACCGCGTTCGAAAACGTTTCGGTCATGTAGCGGTTGTCTGCTCAGCGTGACCAGAGCGCAACCAGAATGACCCTGCTAGCGAGGTGGGTTAGTCCGGTTATCAGCGTAGTGTTGCCAATGTTTATTTTTGTTTTCTTGGCTTGTGGTGAGGATGACCGAAACCGGTTGACAACCGTGACGTCACTTAACCAAAGAATGACCGCAACCGGTAGCACCGGTGCATAACCAACCGGTGAATTCTCGAACGAGCCCTATAAAGATTATTTTGTGGTTGCTGTCTTGTGGGTAGGCAGCTACTGCATTTAGGGTTCTCCTTACAGAAAAAAACTGGGTGAGAATTTCTCACCCTTTCCCCCAAACTGCGTGAGATTTTTATAAAATGGGTGAGAATTTTTTGCTAATAGATTGGGGTTTGTCAATATTAAGTGGGTAATGTATTTAGAAATGGTTATTTATTCCTCTGTAAGGAAAAAACCCAAAATCAAGGTATTTTATGATTTTTTAATTTTTATTGAGTAACTGGACCTCCAAGTCTAAATCAAGCACAGGTACACGCAATAAAAATAACCCAGTTTAAGATCCCACAGGATCAGAATGTTCCCAGGAACCCCCAGACCCCCCCCTTTTTTTCCCCCCATAGACTTTAGTTCTTGAGAATCCACTTTTGCACTCAGTGTTGTTTATTTTTTCTTTGAGAAACCAGTTTGTGTGGGTGCGCGAATTTCTCGCAGTAATAATTTTTTAATGCGAGAAAAAGAAAAAAAAAAAGCGAGATTCTCGCGTTCTCCCGCTCTAGTGAAAACACTGGCATTCCTGAAGAAGAGAGACCTTTTGCATATCGCGCGAAACTTATGCAGAGTTTAATGTTTCTATACACGGCTTGAATTTTTTCCATCTGGAACCTGATGCCACGAAAAGTACGAAACGCATGCCTTCCTTTTTCGGCTGTGCTTGGTAATACGGGGAAAGTGCCAATTCCCCCCTTGATGTACAAAGGATTCTTCGAAAATTATAAATGTTAAAATTAATAGGTAAGCCTCGGGCTGGGGTAGCCCAATGGTAAGGCGTAGGGCTCGTAACCGGAAGGTTTCGTACCACTCAAGACCACCGTGTCCATGCTGTGTACGGGCGCGTTCCATCCGTGGTTCCGAAAGTTCTCTCGGGGGTCGCTAGCCGTTTCTCAGGGTTGCCTCTATTCAGAGGTTTCCCCCCTTCTGATGAGGATCCAAATGGTGACGGGTGACTGCGAGAAGGACATACGTCGTTCCAAACGACACATTCAGCGACGCGAGCTGTCCTCTCCTGGCAAACAAACAATAGGTAAGCTTCATAGCGTAGAAATGCGCTTTTTATGGGCATGTGCACACTATGCACAAAAAAGCTAAGCGACAGACACATATTTCTAGTCGCCATGGCGACCGTGTTTTTGGCCCAACCTGTGTGTCTCGGACAGGGAGGGCTATTTTACTTGCTTTATCATTACTTTTGAGATCGCATTTTGAATGTTAATTTATTAGTGAAACAGAAGGAATCACAAAACTTTAAGAAAAAACAACACAGTGAAGTATCTATAGGGAATTCAGAGATTGTTTTGTGACAAAACGTTATTTTTCCGAGAGAAATGCGGAAACAAAACTTTTGCATAGCTACAGTGGTTCAAAAAACACTGTACCTGCCCTAGACGTCTCCTATTTTGACAGGAAAACGCGTCGTAAGTCATCCTATGAATAGCCGCCAACGCAGTTTACCTTACGACTTTTCACATATTTTGTCGGCTTTTCATATTTAATCTAGAAAAATGTATAGTACTGAGAGATGAAAAGACACTGAAAGTACAATCGCAAATCTTTCTCCGAAACTGACATCTGCACTTGACATGATTTGAAGAGGCTGGTATTTTGCACATTACCTCATTAATGCATCCAGCACATTTTACTAATAGGAAAGTTTTGTACGGAGGGGGGGGGCGTATAAAAATGTAAATTTTATAGTTATTTAGATTGAATCTCCTGAAAATTTTAATGGATATCATCAAGTTCTATACTTTTTGCGCAACTGTGTAATTTTTGTAAATATCTACGGTAAAGAGTTAAGGATTAAAAACCTAGTGAAATGTTTTTTTAGACACCGTGTATACAGAATGTTGTAGAATAAGTATACTGACCTTGATTTGTATTAAAATACGTTTTGTTGGCACACTCATATATCGAAAACCTAAGTCGGCACACTGCTAGCAATAGGTTGCCGCCTTTGAGGGATCCGCACATTCACATTTTACCATCCAACAAGAATACATAAGCGCTATTCATTTTCCTACCTTAATTTTACGAATAATAAATTTGATTTCCACAAAATAGTTATTAGAGTTAACATAGTGGCACAATCAAGCCTTTTTTTATCCATCTATTGGGGTGGGGGGGGGAATGTATGTGGACACATTCAAGTTTATTCCTACACGAATGGGACTGATCAAATTAGTACAGATATGCAGACAAAAAAATGGCAAAAAACATACAGAGTACGTTAAAAAATTTGAAAATCCACCTGTTTCCGAGATTTTAGGGATTTTTCGCTATTTCCAGATAAAGAAAAGCTTCTGTTCGATATCCCATGAGCATAAAAGTTAACCGAGTCGGTAAGTTAGGTACGTGAGACTGACGTCATTTTGATGTCAGGAGTTAAAAAAAAAAATGCTTTAGAAATCCAGCCATGGTATCAGGCTGTGACGTAATAAGTTGATCTTAGGTGAACTGATTCCGCAAATTCTCCCTTAAAATCAGCAATATTTGCACAATTCTATGAAAACATTAGTTATTCTCTCAGCAGTTCAAAATGTCGTCTGCAGGAAATTTTCACGGTTTTATTTTCTTTTTATCGAACCTATTTTCTTTTTTTCTGGAAAATGGCATATAAAAAGTTGCTTTCATTCACTAGTGCGAAGACATGGATTGATATCTAGGGATAGTTAATCATCAGCTACGGAGCTAGGCTCGCAAAACGGTTACGATATTCCCTGCCTCTATCAAACTGCACGCGAAGAAAAAATGCAAAATAGGAAGAACTGCATTCAAAATCAGAGTATCAACATGAAATCGCTTGTAAGTTAATTTTGTTATTTGTTTCATATCAATGTATTTTTATTTTCTCACTCTAAGAACGCTAGAAATGACTTTTCGATCTATAGTTGAATGTATACAACGGTAACTAGAATGTTAAAAATAGAATATGGAATTACAGTAGACCCCCCCCCCCCCATAACACGGTCCATGAAACACGGCTTACAAATTGCGATCGTTTTCGCATAAACGTTAAGAGACTCGTACAGCACGGTAAATTGAGACAGATGTTCTGGTTTTATAACGCTTCAGCTCCTGTCATTAATATAACTTTTGAATGGCAACACTCAACATCGTTGTGCTTCTAAGGTGTGCCAATAAGTTTTGCAGCGATTTACCAGTGCAGTTCGCACTCCAGGTGAGTATAGCTAGGCCCCGTACACCACGGATTCATATAGCACGGAACTATCTACCTGTTATAAGGGGGGGTCCTACTGTATTTATTTTAAGGGTACAATAACTAAAAAAGGTATGGATCGTACTTTTCATTAATGCATACAAAAATTATTTTATTGCCAGAAGATTGCTTATGACAAGGGCAGATCATAAAAACCTCTAGCAGAGTAAGCGCCCCTTGACGTCGTATAATTCGGGAGCATCTTTTCACTACAATGATGCATAATCCTTGTCTATTAACACTGGAATATTTGAAACCATTTTTTTCTAGAATGAATTTGGATCCGTGCGTGAATATCTAAGCTAAGCAGCTTGGAAACAAACTGCAAATTGAGTTTATTTTCTTAAGCTTAGGTCAGCTATTCCGATGCAAATGTTTAACGTCAGGGTGTGAAATAATTGGACTGCTCCGATGGAATAAAACTTCGTTCAATAACCAGTGTTAGAAAAGTGCCTGCTTCTTTCTATACGAAGGAAGTTTACTGCAGCTAGGCGTATATGTTTTAAAAAGATTCTTCACGTCCGTGGTTTCGGAGTTTTTTTTTCTCTCCATGCATTAGCACAAATTAAAGCATGCAATAATAGTTGGGTGCTAATGAGTTAGAAAAACAATCGAGTCTAGTTGTCTCTAACAGGCAACTTCCCATAACGTGTACTCTAAATCATTTTTAGCAGAAATCTCTCTCACAAATTACAGTTCAATGTTCAGTTTTATTATGCAGGTGAAAGTAGCTTAAGATGACTGACTTAAGCTTCCAATGTTTCTTCTCAATTCAGAAAGCGATTTAAAACCCTAAAATTTCGATTCACTTTTCTATATTGCACTATCCCTGTTATTAACAAACAATTTTCTAAAACCAAACCTGTTTTTATCCAACCCCTGATATAAAACTAAGTTCTTGGAAGATTACGCCAGATTATAAATGGTACGCCGCTAACACCTCGGATTGTACGTGTAGTGGTCTTGCCCCAAATTTGCGCAAACGGCTTTATGGAGGACTGGTCACATACTAAAGAGTTGGAACCCATCTGGGAATGAGAAGACATGGATCTATTCCTGCTCTATGGAGCAACCGATGAATGCGGGAGACACTGCGTGCGACTTGAAGCGAAATGATCTTTTGGACTTTGTTTAGGGGATTAAACCAAGTACAAGGAAAATGAGCAACAATGCAACGTAAAATTGTGTTTCCACATATTTTGATTGAATATTGCAAAGCTCTCAAAAATGCTGTTCTTGTTTTTGATACCCCCTGACAACCGCAAGCGGTGGTGCCAGATCCCCCCCCCCGAAGAAGAGGCGATGGGCAGAGGGGGTGCGCCTTCCATTTTGAGGGCCCCAGTGGGAGGAAGTACGATTTAGCCCGTGGTCCCTAATTTTGAGCCCATTCCAGAGGAGGGACCAGCTCCCTGAAATCGGCACCCCCCCGAGGTATCGTAAAATAACTTGGAGGACATTGGAACCACGAGAGATTTTATGTGCACCAGCTCCCGTTAACGTACACGGTCCCTCAGTAGTCGAGCCGAGAGGAAGTTGTCCCTCCCAAGGACTGGCCAAGCCGGATGCTGCTTCCCTTGCCGTGTTCTAATGGGAACGGAGTTTAGCGCCCAGACCTTTGCGGGACTCTCATAAATTGAGTACATAACAAATCAGTGTTCACTCATTTAATCAGTTTTTAAAAAAATAAAGGTTATAAAAGTAGTTTTCCCTAAAATTTTTCTATTTCGATTTATGCATATTTAATATTAAAGCATTTGCAGAGAAGTGTTGTTTCATGATGAGTCTTATTAGACTAATGCTCATCCTATAGATGTAGTTATTTTAATGTGGTGTTGCTGTAAAATATAGCGATTCATTTGCATTCTTAATGTATGCATGCCTGTTTCGCCCGACCAGCTTCTGCAAATCTACTACTGTTTGGAACGTACGCGGATTGAGAAACAAAAAAAAAAAAAAAATGCATACAATCTAAATTGTTTTGTAGAATGTAATTCGAACAACTAGAATAAGTGCTGTTTATCTCCCATTTTCGTAAGATTAGATAACATAAAAAGGCTTCTGAAAATCATCTACTGTATGGAACGTACACGGATTGCGAAACAAACAAAAATCTGAGGAATCAACTAGGATTATAGAAGCTTTAGTGCTATCAAATGCTTTTCCTTTTTTTTGCCTCCAGAAGTAGTTCGTCGTAATTAAATTGGACAAGGTATTTCGCTCAAAAACTAGTTTTAGTATATCAGAGATCACTATTGAACAACAATACGCCTATCTCAGTGCCTTAAGATCGCATTGTAAACGACTGTTCCAGTATATTGCTACCTCATTGAGACACGCTGAATGATTAGTTTTGTACGCGCATTAAAAATTTATGATTTTGAAATGATTGCAATTTTATCTTGTATCCTACAACACATTAATATGTGAACGGAAATAGCGACAAGTACATTCGATGAAAGCAAGTATGATTTTGAAAACTGACTTAAAATTGCACTTCATCCTAGCGACGGATAATTACCATTGTAAAAAAGTTGAGTTTCGCAGTTTGGACAGGAGAGATATCTCGCTCTTTTAAGGTTTCATTCCGTCAATAATTAATCTAGTATGATTTAAATAATCAAATATTTTCATTTTGTTTCAAAGTTAACGGGTTAATTATAACGCAAATTTGGAATCTGAAAATTCCCATAGTAAAATTAAAGGTTTGGCAATTTCGTGCCAAATATAGGAAATATCACCAAGCTGAGTTTTGAGAACTTTTTTTTTTGCTTCAAATTGGGTGATCCATCGCCAAAAGTGGCCAACCCAGGAGACTAATATTTACCACTAATGTGCTGTTGCTGGCAATGGATTAAACACGGTTCCGTTGTTTTTTTCGATTTTTTGGAATAACATCCTCAGAACGTGTTTAAATTAACGCGAGACCACTCCTATACTATCGCTTTCCTAATAAAAAAGGATTATGGAAATCTGTCCCCGTGGTAAAAAATTATCTTTGTACATATATAAATTACATATACATACACGTTGAAATTACCTCCTCTTTTAATGAAGCCAGTTAACGCTTAATCCATGATTATTTGTAACAAAATTGTTTTTATTTATTCCGGGACGAATTTTCAGAACACGACAGCTTGCGTTAGTTTACGAGACTATCTTATCAAACTCAAAAATATAATGTACAAAATATGTAAATGATTGTTTTAAATTTTATTGGGTTACAAAAATTTAACCCCATTTTTAGAAAACTTGTCTGTTAATTTCATCTTTTGATAGTACCGTTAAATTTTTTGTAAAAAAAAAAAAAAAAAATGGTTTTTTTTCTCGAAAAAGTAACGGTAATTTGGTAAAAGAAAAGAAAATTAGTAATTTTTATGTATTTTTTTCCGATTACGATTTTAAAAACTCATTTTGAAATTAAAATAACACATGTCCCTAGTAGCACAATTAGTCCAAAAGACGTTTAAAACACGTTTTTTAACGTCGGAAAACGTGTTTCCAACGTAATTTGAACGTTTTTTGAACTAGTTGTGTTACTAGGGGTAATATTATTAATATACAATAAGTTTATTCTACATTATGACCATTTATTATCAGAGTTGAAAGCAATTAAAGAAATCATTTCAAATGCATATGTGGAATATAACGAAACCATTTTCCACCAAATAAATCGCTGTACAAATTTTAATTTCTTTTCTTTAATTAAAAGAGTGAAAGCACATGGCTTACAAGACATTTTTTTCAGTTAAAACTGAAACTTGAATGTGATGTTTCCTTTCAAATATATTAAATAAAAAAAATGTATCGAACAAAACAGATTCTTAAAATTTTCAAAAAGTATGTCTTCCTAAGTAATTTGATAAATGAACAATTAAAATAAAAACTAACTTTGCATACATCAATACTAACGTTCGTTTACTTTTACTAAAGGGTATTAAAAATGAAGGAAAAAATAATTTTTACAAAATAGTTATAATCATGCAAGAATTTCATATATAAATTTTGGCTTCTCATAAAACAGTTTCAAAAGCACATTGTAATATGATATTAAATCTACAATTAAATAAGTAGCTTATGTAATTTAATAAGTATAATATTTGAGGATTTTTTTTTTTAAATTTTACTTTGAACTATATTCATGTACGTTTATGCTGTCATTTAATAAAATTTATACGTTTTGCGAAAAAAAATATAAACATAAATTTCATGCTCACAGTAAGATTTTAATTTAGAAAGATAACTAGCCATAAGACGAAGTACATCTTTAAGTATTAAATTTTATACAAATTCTTACTCCAAATTTCATCTAAAACTTGCACTATATTATTATTATTTTGCAAGGTATGAACTTATAGTTTTTTTTACTATTAAGTTTCCTAACTGCTTGCACATTAACACTGTGCTACGCTGAGATTGACTTTCATCAGCAGTTCCCCCCCCCCCCCCACACACACACACAGACTTGACTTTCTTCAGCAGTTTCTTTTGCAAGAAATAACCGTATACGTATTTTTTTTTTTTTTCTATTAAGTTTCCCAACTGTTTGCACATTAACACTGTGCTAGGCTGAGACACTTTCTTCAGTTTTTTTTTTTTTTTTTTTTGGGGGGGGGGTATGATCACTACTAAAATCCCATTTTTAGAAGACTTATTAGAGACACATGAAATGGGTCTTAATAGGATGATTCAGGATGCATGAAATGACGCAGGAAATCAATCAGTGGATGACATTGCTGTACACAGCTGTGCACATAAGCAGGATTTTAGCTTACGCTTATTTCAATGAACTTTTTATTCGTTTTTTTCTTCTTAAGCAGACCTTATGCTCATTTTACTGAAGTTACATCGGAAGACTAACAGCACTAAGTCCGTCTGCAGTTGGTTCTGCTTAGAGGCGAAGGAATAAGAAAAGTTTTGATGCATGCAGGAAGAAAGCCACTGACTGCCATTTGTGCAGACAGTTGCATGCTGCAATGAGCTTAAGCAGACTTCTTTTCATTTGAATGACTGAGGTCTAGCTTCTCGGAGTGCCAGCGCAGCGCGCGTACCTCCAGTATGTAATGTTAGGGATGTTATTGTTGTGGATGTGCGTAGATAGCAGCGAAGCTGCCTGTATCAGTACAGAAAGTCATTTTTCTGGATGTTGGGTGTGCTTGTCGACCCTTCCTCCCCCCACCATGGGTGGTCTTCACAGGAAGGGTTGCTCGACGTGTGTGGCGTGTACGGGCTTAAGGTTGATCTTGAAGGGCATGGAGAACAGCCTTGGGGCGTTTTCTATGCTGTGGGTCCGACGGCTCATAATCTGGTAGAGTGGCAATAATTTCGTTAGGAACGTTTCGTATGTTCCTGTAGAATCTCTTGGAGATTTTCAGTAAGTGGTGCTTGAGGGTCTTCATACAGAGGTCTTTGAGTATGATGTTGTTGGCAAGTAGTGGGTGACCGTAACGGATGGTTCGTAGAAATTTACTTTCCTTTGCCACTAGGGCTTTGATGTGGGTGTTTGCCGCATAGGCCCACACCGGGGCAGCATATGTGGCCAATGGTCTAACAGTGGCTTTGTATAAAAGCACTTTGTTCTGTGTGCTGAGTTTGCGCGTATATATGAGGCTGGAGATTCTCTGGAAGGCTCCGGTCATCTTGCCTCAGGTTCTGTTTATGTGCTTCTTCCAAGTAAGCAGTTTTGTCAATTTCGACACCAAGATATGGTGCGCTATCAGCCCATTCCAGTACCGTGTTGTCGACATGTAAACGGGAGGGTGGGAATTTCCTTCCAACGGAGAGTGCCTTGCATTTGGATGGGTTTAACTTTATTTTCCAATTCCGCATCCACAACTCAAGTTGGTTAATGTGGTGTTGGAGATTCGTGTGGAGCGTTCTTGCGTTCTTGGTTCTGCCGACGATAGCAGTGTCATCCGCATACAAGGCAATATCAGTGGTTTGGTTTCTGGGTATGTCGTTTACATAGAGACTGTAAAGGGTTGGGCATAGGATTGAACCTTGTGGCACTCCACTCTTGATGGGAAAGTTGTCCGAGACAGCATCTTTTATTCTGACCGAATAGCTGCGTCCCTGTAGATAGTTGTAAAGGTGATGGACAAGAGAGTCTGGCACGCCCATACCGAACAGTTTGTAAATGAGTCCGACGTGCCAGACTTTGTCGAATGCCTTTGAAATGTTTTCATTTGAATGAACTTTACATTAGAAGACTAGCAGCACTAAGTCCGTCTGCAGTTGGTTCTTCTGAGACACTAAGGAATAAGAAAAGTTTTGATGCATGCAGGAAAACAGCCAGTCACTGCAATTTGTGCATGCAGACGGTTCCACGGTCACTGCTTTTAGTCCACCTGCAATGGGCTCATCTTAGGCACAGAGGAATTTAAACAGTTTTAACTTATGCCGGGAGATTCAGTATTGTCATTCTGACAGTTTTGAACTGCTATGATCTTCCGAACGCAGACCATCTGTCAGTGCTCCTGTAAACACACAGAAACATAAGCTGCTTAGAGAGATTAAATCAGTGTCTCAATTTCGTGCAAGCAGTCAATTTCACGTTGCTATGGTCTTAAGCAGCCCTTTTAACTCATATTCATTTGAGTGAACTTTTTACCTGAACAGCACTACGTCCATCTGCAGTGGGCTCTTCTTAGAGACACAATAATAAGAACAGTTCTTATGCATGATGAAAAACTGAGCCAGGGCCTGATACTTCTGTATGCAGAAAATTTCATAATCATTTTAGGGAGCTTTGAATTTAAAGATAAAATGCTCTAAGTACACCCGTAATGGGTTCATCTTTGGCACAGAGGAATAACCAGTTTTAACATATGCAGGGAAATTCTGGAATTGTCTTTAGCGCAAGACAATTTTGTGCTGATAAGATCTTCCGTACGCAGACCATCTGTAGGGGCTTTTGTTAAACACACAGGAACGTAAAAAGCTTTGATATGTAGGAAGAGTCCGTTGGTAGTGGGTTATACTTGTTCACATCTTGTAGAGATAGCAATAAGACTCAGTGCACTTGTGCAAGCAGTCACTTTCAGACTACTATGACATTAAAGAGACTTAAGGAGAGCAGACAGTTGCATTCTGCTATGATCTTTAGCAGATTCTAAATTTATTTTAACGAAGTTTTCATTCGAAGACAAAGAGCACCAAGTCCATCGGTAGTGGGTTCTTCGTCACATCGTCTTACAGCAATAAGAACAGTTCTGATCTATGCAAGAAGACTGAGACAATGTCTGCCATTTGTGCAATCTGACAGTTGCATGTTCCTGTAGAATCTCTTGGAGATTTTCAGTAAGTGGTGCTTGAGGGTCTTCATACAGAGGTCTTTGAGTATGATGTTGTTGGCAAGTAGTGGGTGACCGTAACGGATGGTTCGTAGAAATTTACTTTCCTTTGCCACTAGGGCTTTGATGTGGGTGTTTGCCGCATAGGCCCACACCGGGGCAGCATATGTGGCCAATGGTCTAACAGTGGCTTTGTATAAAAGCACTTTGTTCTGTGTGCTGAGTTTGCGCGTATATATGAGGCTGGAGATTCTCTGGAAGGCTCCGGTCATCTTGCCTCAGGTTCTGTTTATGTGCTTCTTCCAAGTAAGCAGTTTTGTCAATTTCGACACCAAGATATGGTGCGCTATCAGCCCATTCCAGTACCGTGTTGTCGACATGTAAACGGGAGGGTGGGAATTTCCTTCCAACGGAGAGTGCCTTGCATTTGGATGGGTTTAACTTTATTTTCCAATTCCGCATCCACAACTCAAGTTGGTTAATGTGGTGTTGGAGATTCGTGTGGAGCGTTCTTGCGTTCTTGGTTCTGCCGACGATAGCAGTGTCATCCGCATACAAGGCAATATCAGTGGTTTGGTTTCTGGGTATGTCGTTTACATAGAGACTGTAAAGGGTTGGGCATAGGATTGAACCTTGTGGCACTCCACTCTTGATGGGAAAGTTGTCCGAGACAGCATCTTTTATTCTGACCGAATAGCTGCGTCCCTGTAGATAGTTGTAAAGGTGATGGACAAGAGAGTCTGGCACGCCCATACCGAACAGTTTGTAAATGAGTCCGACGTGCCAGACTTTGTCGAATGCCTTTGAAATGTTTTCATTTGAATGAACTTTACATTAGAAGACTAGCAGCACTAAGTCCGTCTGCAGTTGGTTCTTCTGAGACACTAAGGAATAAGAAAAGTTTTGATGCATGCAGGAAAACAGCCAGTCACTGCAATTTGTGCATGCAGACGGTTCCACGGTCACTGCTTTTAGTCCACCTGCAATGGGCTCATCTTAGGCACAGAGGAATTTAAACAGTTTTAACTTATGCCGGGAGATTCAGTATTGTCATTCTGACAGT
The DNA here is from genome assembly GCA_038373885.1 of Cheiracanthium punctorium. NCBI lineage: Eukaryota > Metazoa > Arthropoda > Arachnida > Araneae > Cheiracanthiidae > Cheiracanthium > Cheiracanthium punctorium. The sequence continues at coordinate 9,349 of JAWZYV010012242.1, read as the reverse complement.
TTTGAACTGCTATGATCTTCCGAACGCAGACCATCTGTCAGTGCTCCTGTAAACACACAGAAACATAAGCTGCTTAGAGAGATTAAATCAGTGTCTCAATTTCGTGCAAGCAGTCAATTTCACGTTGCTATGGTCTTAAGCAGCCCTTTTAACTCATATTCATTTGAGTGAACTTTTTACCTGAACAGCACTACGTCCATCTGCAGTGGGCTCTTCTTAGAGACACAATAATAAGAACAGTTCTTATGCATGATGAAAAACTGAGCCAGGGCCTGATACTTCTGTATGCAGAAAATTTCATAATCATTTTAGGGAGCTTTGAAATTAAAGATCAAATGCTCTAAGTACACCCGTAATGGGTTCATCTTTGGCACAGAGGAATATAAACAGTTTTAACATATGCAGGGAAATTCTGGAATTGTCTTTAGCGCAAGACAATTTTGTGCTGATAAGATCTTCCGTACGCAGACCATCTGTAGGGGCTTTTGTTAAACACACAGGAACGTAAAAAGCTTTGATATGTAGGAAGAGTCCGTTGGTAGTGGGTTATACTTGTTCACATCTTGTAGAGATAGCAATAAGACTCAGTGCACTTGTGCAAGCAGTCACTTTCAGGCTACTATGACATTAAGGAGTCTTAAGGAGAGCAGACAGTTGCATTCTGCTATGATCTTTAGCAGCTTCTTATATTTATTTTAACGAAGTTTTCATTCGAAGACGAAGAGCACCAAGTCCATCGGTAGTGGGTTCTTCGTCACATCGTCTTACAGCAATAAGAACAGTTCTGATGTATGCAAGAAGACTGAGACAGTGTCTGCCATTTGTGCAAGCAGACAGTTGCATGCTGCTATGATGTTTAGTAACGTCTTATATTCATTTAATGAAGTTTTCATTTTAAGACGATGAGCACCAAGTCCATCTGTAGTGAGTTCTTAAGAGACATAGGAACATGTGCTTTTCAGTTTATGGTCATTTAGTAGAACTTCTAATTCAAATAACAACAACACTGAGTTCGTCTGTAGGCAGTTTTTAGACGCTCAGGAATATAGCTAGTCCCGATATGCAGAAGGAGATTGAGACAGGCAGCTTCGGCAAGTCGTGCCTGCAGACGGTTTTGTGCTGCTAGAATCTTTCTTAATCAGCCTTTTAGCTTATCGTCGATTCCAATGAACTTTTCATTCGATGACCAACAGCATTAAGTCCACCTTTAATGGGCTCTTCTTAGAAGACACGGGAATAAGAATAGTTCTGATGCATTCAAGGAGACTGAGCTAGTGTCTGCTACTTGTGCAAGTAGGGAGTTTTGCTGCAATGATCTTGAGGTGTCTTTAAATGACCATTTCAATATCTATCTTTTTTTATTCCGGACCAAAAACAGTCAATTCATCTGTAGGGGTTGCTCTTTGACACATAGGATTATAAGCAATTCTGATTTATGTTGGAATATTGAGGCAGTGTCTGCTTTTTGTGCAAGCAGGCAGTTATATGCTGTAGTGTTACTTCTTCGGCAAAATTTTGGCTTGTTTTTACTACTAATTAAGTCCATAGGTAGAAGACACAGGAAAGGAAACATCTCCATAGGATAAATCGTTCAGGTATCTTCAGGAAATTCGATACGCTGTCTGCGATTTGTGCATTTAGAAAGTATTCATTCTGACAATCTTTCTTATGCAGTTTATGGTCATTTAATGAAATTCCAATTCAACTTTAGTGCTGTACTTCGACTTCGTGTTGGAGTGGACTTAGTCATAATGGGGATAGTGTTGCAAGGCCAACAATACTAAATTTATAGGGTGGATTCTTCTTAGAGACAGTAATGTTACCGTTCATAAATATGCAATTTGTACATGTTGAGAGTGGAGAGTTTCTTTTTGCTATGATCTTGCTTAAGGAGTCAGATAATTACTCCAATATTGGTGATATTTTTCAACAATGTTTACAGGTTTTATACGGGAACAATGTGAAGACTTTTCTGCATACGCTTTTTGGCAGAGAATTGTGGAATTTTTATGAATGATTAAATTGTGAGCATGATATTTATAGTCGATATTTTTACCAGCAGAAATTTCACTCTTTTTAAGTTTTCTATCCTAAGTCATTATCATTTTAAAGCACTAAATGGACAGAGCTAGCAAGCAAAAAGGGGTTTTTCCTTAGAATTATGGGGAAGGTAAGCAAGAAGGGAAAAAAACCCTTCTTGCTTACTACCACTTCAATTCTGCTTTAAAAGAGTATTGTGTTACAGACTATAATTTATTTTATAAAATTAAATATACAGAAATTGATATAATTGACACAGTATAAGAAATTCAGTATTTTGTCTATAAGTGAATATAAATAATAAAAAAATATATGATTAAATATTAAGGCGACAATGGACCATAAAATAATTGTGTATTTATTAGTAATACACAGCAAAATTTTAGAAATGTGCCAATGAAATGAAACAAGGAAAAATATTAGATGCAGGTTAATCTGAGTTTAATCAAGAAATTAATTAAAGTACGCTAATTACTGATACTATCTAATACTTCAGTGCTCATCAATTTTTGTCCATAGATTTTTTTTCCAGCTACAATAAAAGTTAAGCGTTGAACTTTACTTACAACCAGATATATAGCAAAGAAAAAATTACTTTCGTAAACATGCGTTATTTTCAGCAAAATTTCAAATAAAACAATGCAGAAAGTCTAGAAAAATAATCTTAATTAAAAAAATCAAAACTAGCACTAGGTTATCTTTAAACATTCACGAAAGAGCTTTTTGCCGAATTTCTGCAAGACTCAACAAAAATCAATGCGCAAGATTTTTCTTTAATAATTTTAAACCCAATTAATTGTAGATTAATATTAGAAAAGAAAAACCTTTTGGTGATACTTTCTGCTAAACTGAAAGGTCCACTATAGCCTTAAACTGTCAGAAACGTAAGTATTTACTATTTCTGCGTTTAAAAAATATTGCATTTTAAGATTCCCCAAACAGATGCATCTAATCTCTTGCTTTTATGTTACAAAATAGAATTCATGTGTTTCTGGTGTAAAATGCGCATATGGTTGATAAAATCTTATTGGAAAGATTAGCAGGCTGCTACAATTGCAGGTGATAGCGTAAATTTCAAGCCTTCATGATAGCAACATTTTTTTAAATTTGACATTAAATTTAGTAATAATTACGTATAATATGAATAATGTGCATACACTACTAACCTTTTTATTTGAAAATACAAATATTATCTACATTATCGTACAAGATGGATAACCTAATTTATTAATTAATTTTTTTAATTTGTGCAAAAAAAGTAGCTCCAATTTTCCTCAAAATTTAATGATTAGGATTTTTTATTTTAATAACAAATTTAACATCTATTATAAAAAATATGATAGAAAATTATTTAATTCGAATAGAAATCTTTTAATAGAGTCTGAAAGGTTTAAAATACGATTACATGAATCATTTGCACTTTTTAATATTATTTTTATCCTTTACTTTTTAGAAATGCTAGTGATTTTTCTCTTTTGAAAACTTTTCCTTTAAAGATGCGCATTTTGCACCACTTAACAAGTTGGCTTCCGAAGAGTCGAGTGATATGCAAAGAATGCATATTTCTTTATAATACATGTAAAGAAATGTCCGATGCTTTTCAACTAAACATTTAAAGCATAAAAACTATAAGGCACACTAATAAATCTTCGAATACTCGTCTGATATTTGAATTTATTACTGTATGATTACAGCATTTCAGATTTTTTTCCTGGTATATTTGTTGCGTAAGCACTTCAAGAGCTGCCTTTGTACATTTTTTTTTTAAACAGAGATACAGAAAAAGTACCGATACTTTTAAACTTTGTTGATACTCATGAAACGAAAATGAACTTTGACTCAGCATAAAACGCAATAATTCCGGCAGCCAACATGTTGCAGTAATTTTTTTTCTTAATTTTAGAAGTCTGATACTTTATTGAGACATAAAGAGAAAAATTCTCATTTTAATTCACAATCCTAATGTCACACATTCTGTGCTGTACCCCTAAAGAAATAAAGTGACATAGTCGAACCTAATTGATGACCAGAATGATATTTTACATTAAAATAAGATTTTTAATGATGACAGATAATATATTATGACATATCCACATAAACAGTCTGAAATTCAATAGAGATTCTGGTGGTTTTTTTCTTTTTTTTTACACAGTAACAAAAGTAAACATTAAATCAGAACAGATCTAAACATTATTCTGTTACATTAAAACAAAGTAATACTTGCATTTATTTCATTTTTTCTTTTTTTTTGGGTGGGGGGGGGGGGTAACTGTACACATTAAACTTCAAAAAGGTTTAAATACATGGATTTCAAAGTAAATGAACCATGATTTTATGTAATGAAAAAAAAAATTAATTGAGTAACTTTATTCACATCTGAAAAACTATGTTAATGAATAATAAAAATGTAAAATAAAACAGACTAATTTTACAAACAGAAGTTATTAAAATATATTTTGCGCCTATACCCATTTTATTAAGAATTTTTTTTTTAATTTAACTTTCATTTAAGGAAATTTTTCATATAGTAAGAAATTTACGGATAATTTTTTTTCTAAAACCAAGAGAGAAAAATGTCTGTAGCAATCAATTTTTGTAAAAAATTACAAACCTAAAATTTAATCATAAAAATCTAAAAGCTGAAATTAACAGAAATTGATTTTTTAAAATTCATTTTAAAGTTTTTGTACATTACATTTTTGAAAATAAAAAAAATCCGAGCCTAGTCGTAAAACAACGTCGTCGATTTCTGAAAAGTTGAAGATCAGTCGTTTAAATGACTCTTTTCGATTTAGAACGAAACTGAAAAGTGGTAAACATTACATATGATATTCCTTACTTTTTAACTACCATTTACTTGCATCAGGATTAATTATAAACCATTTTCAGTAATATCTTTTAAACCAACCAAGCCCTTCATTTTTCTATATAAAATTGTGTGATCTGTTGGCGAAATTCAAATCATCATCGAACCGAATCCTTCGTCATGACATAATTTCTCATATATCAAACTTTTCACATACAAAAAACATTAAAATAACGCCTTCTAAAATTTCGAAATGGTAATTCCATATAAATTTGGCATTTTTCTAAATCATTAAATTGGGTTCGCAATTAGCTTCGATTCGTATTTTTATTTTTAAATGTGTAAAGGTAGACTAGCTTAGGAGTGGTCTCACAGCCATTTGACCACGTTCCGGTGATATTCAGGAAGTCTGCGGGGAAAATGTCATAAAATGCGTACAGACTGACAAGAACGTGTGTTATTTTAGTTTTAATTATTTCATATTGCTTTAAAGGGTTGCCACTAAAAGCAGCAGTAGAAGTATGTCAAAAATCGCTGAGGTTGGCTACTTCTGGATATACGTCACCCAAAAGTAAGTTTCCAAGACTGAACCCAGTTTGGCGATATCTTTTTTTGGCAATAAATAGCCAAACCCTTTTCAATGGAAATACTTTTCGTCATGGTAAAATAATGCGAAGTCAGTTTTCTTTTTCTAGCACGAGTGCGCCATTTTGTTCACTCATAATTTTTCTGTCGACATGATTTTGTCGACTCATTTTCGTGCAAAATTTCTGATGACAGAATTTGTGGACATGATTTGCGTCGAAAGTTTTCCTTGCATTTTTAAATAGGGTTAACAGTTATAATTATTATTGTATTGCGTAACTAAGCTTCCAGTTTGGTAATGTAGGTGGGCTTCGAATTGCAAGGGACAATGGTACCCACGAACTTCTTAAGGGAAGTCTAAACTAAATACAAAATTTTGTTCTGTAGAAATGGGGTATTTTGAAAGAGGACAAATTTGTTTACAAAACGCATTTTTACATTCTTTTAGATCGGAAGAAACGCTGACATTCGTTTTTGTGTTATTTTGTAGTTTCGCTTTATGTATATCAAATTCGCATCTGTAAGGCGAAGTTTATGTCGCAAGTCAAAAATTTAATAGTTTTTGAGATTTAATTTCAATTATATGAGTAAAATTCTTCCCCTGCGAAGAACGGGAACGCAGATATATATATTTCGATTCTAAAGAAGCGTTTTATGGAACATGGAAGAAAAATGTAGCACACTTATGAATAATGATACACTTTCGTATTTAATGGAATAAGGAAGAAAAATAGGAGCGACGCATGGAATAGGATACGCTTTTAATATACAGAAGTTTAGCATGTATTTAAAATATGACATTGTTTCAATTTTATTTTTTTAAAACATAATTGTCATACATAAAATGTTTCATAAACTTTCACGACTATCCAGTTGTAAAAGCATGACGCACGCACAGTGTCATTCTGACGGTGGACGTCCTGTATCGTGATTTGCGTAAATCTCTGAGAAGTCTAGACAGTCGGACCAATGACCGACCACAGTCATTTTAATGACGTCAAACTGTGACCTGGGGTCCGTTTCCAATATTTGACCACCGTGGCAGAAACCTTACGAAAATGGGTAGATAAGCGGCATATTCTGGCTTCAGTCCCTCTGGAAAGCAAGTTAAAACAGTTCGGATTTCCTAATCATGTGAAACAATTGATGAAAACCCAATACTAAATGGAAGGGAAAAAAGAATGCACCGTTTTCCCCGCTCTGGAGCGATTTTTAGCCATCGCCAACAGGCAAATGCGAAATGTCACTACGTACACCGGTCCCGCCCATAAAGCCATGAACGGGAACATGAATTGGCTCTCAACTTCAGATGTTAGAACTATTGGCCGCTTATGAGTGTTAAAAGGAATCTCTGTCGGGAAGCCGAAAAAAGCCCTTATTAGGGCTGGTAACAGGTACAGGCCGACCGATAGAGTTACCCTACTATCTACATCCTAAACAATGCATGTACGCGGCATGGGCAGATCTAATTGAGGCAGGAGAAATTAATGAAAATTTCGACGATTTCAAACTTGTTACCTACGGATATCGTCGCCACCCCAAAAAAATCCAATTCTCGACGCTTGCCAGCGATACCAAGAAATCATAAAGTACAGGAAGCTACTCAAGAAACCACTAACCCTAAAGAGATGCCGCATTCGCCTGTCACTTCTCCGGAAAGCAGTGCCAAGAATCAAGAAAAAGATGATCCCCCTCCTGAAGTCACTGTACATGAAGAACCGGCTCTTTCGGATCCCACCACCGACGACGAGACCAGGACTTTATAAAGCCCACCAAAAAGGCCAAGAAGCAAGATTTGACGACAGATAAGTGCGTTTTAGTCCCTAATTTTACCTCTCCTAACCCCTTTGAAGCCTTTAATAATATAGAAAAAGTAGAAAACTTAATGGAATCTCTGAAACTCGGAACTCTTTACCTGTTAACCCTAAACCTAACCCTAACATTAAACCAAAGCCTCTAATTATCCTAACCCCCCCCCCACAATATGCACTCCATTACTCAATGAAAAAAACAGATGCAAACTTCCATGCCACTATTCAAAATTCCTCACTTAAAATTTTCCCCCATAATCTTAAAAGCAAACATGCTATCTCAGACTTGTTTCACCAAAACAACATTCACTTTTATAGCAACTCAGACACCCCCCCCCCTTAAAGTTGTAATCAAAGGTCTCCCTCCCTCAACCCCCACTGATTTAATTAAAGAAGCCCTTAACTGCAATAAATATCCTGTAATTCGAATTAACCAACTCAAGAGTGAACGCGATAAAAGCACCCTCCCCATTTTCCAAATTCAGCTCACTAATAACCCCCCCAAGGACAAGAAATTTATAATCTAGAAACTCTTCTTTCATTCAAAATTACAAGAGAAATTTAGACCCCCCAGGAAAGCCGTTTAGTGCTATCGCTGCAACGGCTACTTTCATTTTGCAAAATACTGTTCCATGCCCCCCCCCGTTGTGTGGTCTGTGGGGACTCACACGAACACTTTCGCCTGTCCCATTAAACTTAACGAAACTAAACAACCCCCTAATTGCTGCAACTGTAATCAAAATCATCCCGCCAGCTATAAAGGCTGTAAAAATTACCCCGATAATCCCCTTAAACAGTCCCCCCAAAATTCTCAAACTCAAAATCTCCAACTCCTAATGTAAACAAACCCAGTACTTACGCAAATGCAGTTAAAAACAATTCCCCCCTTCCCCAGGAAAGCACCCTAAATGATCTCTCCGAATTAACCAAAGCAATAGAGAAAGAGATCCGAGTTTCAATCCCCGAACTTATAAATAAACTTAAGATTTTTGAGTTGAGTAAGTAATTCTTTAACACTACTTAGGAAAAACTTTTTCATTTCCTAAATTTCATCAGTAGCAGTGAAATCACTGGTAACAGGGATTGAGCTGTTACTGATTATTTACACCAGTTATTTAGCGTAAAACAAACTTTTTTCTCTTCTTCACTTTTCAAAATTTTTTCTAACTTATTTAACTTCATCTCCACTTAAATACCTAAAGCCCAATTAGAATTTAACTTATTGAATGGGAGTTGTAGGATGTATTTTTACCCAGGCACTCCCCAGCCAAAACTCTCTCTCTTATGAGTGTTCCGCAGTGACTAGTGACTCAACTCCGTTCCCGAAAAAACACTGAAAGTGAAGCAGCATCCGGCTTGGCCAGTGCTCGGGAGGGTCAACCCTGTCGAGGCAGGGCTGCTGTGGAACCGTGTACACTCATGGGAATCATTTCAGAGGACATTAGGAACAACACCGCTTATTAGTTTGGGATACTAATGGTTCAGAATGCATTCCCATCTCTTTTTGGTGGACATTCCATTTCGGCTTTCTGTAACTGATTTTGGTGGCGTTCTGAAAATGGGGTTGGGTCAGTTTCGGTCACGCACACTCCATGAGCATGATCAGTAGATGCAGATGAGCGATCAGTGCAAACATCACTCAACTTAGGATATTAACCGGGAGCCTCTGACAGTTTAATATTTTGCTATTCATTAAGTAATACATAAGGTAAACTGACTAGTCAATGATTACTTAAGTACTCTTTTTTTAATCATAATATGCAGTCCCAAAAAAGTGGTAACACGTTTTAATTCGTTCTCTATTAGGGGGTCAGTTTGCAATTTAAATTGAAAAAAAAAAGTTCAAACTAAGATGTGAAAGTAGGGCTACGTTATGAAAAAGTTCCTCTCGTCCATTTTCAAGAGGCAACACTTCTTGAATATGTGTGCGACCCCTGTACCAAAAAAAGTATTAAAAAAAATCACAATTGGTAAAATACGCCCCTTCACCAATGAGGTGATCGTTCAATCCTAACAATCGTTATAAAGAAGTTTATTCGATCATAGAAGTCAAATTGTTTCACTCCTAACATTAATATTTGTACCAGAATAGCTGACCTAAACCTAA